>JAFFZH010015237.1:0-255985 GCA_018420115.1 Euura saliciscinereae | reverse complement strand
CCCCCCCGCTGTCAGAAAGTGACACCATACTTATTCCGGGATGATTAACTTTTTTAACACGTTACAAATTATAACCCTTTTCGAAAACCTCAAACGGGCCTCTTTGAGTAGAAAACTGTCTGACGGCACGCTTGAATTATCTAATCCAACGTCGTTGGAAGAATTTAAATTATTTAGAGAGAAGAAGTAGAGAAAAAAAAAGAGGAACGACTTTGTGTGTGTTGCTTCTACTAAACCGTAGTCAGACACGCTTCAAAGCCCGTACGTGTTTAACAGCAATATTATAATTCATAAAGTAACTTCATTTGAATTAAGTAAGTGGAAATTATTCAAAAAGTCGGAAGTAGGGCTCGTCACTTTGAAGATAAAATTATTTGATCAGAGGCTGTCGATTTTTCGTTTGATATATTTATCGAGTTAATGTGATTTTTGGTTCCCCAAAGCTTATAGGCTAATTAATAGTGTGTCAGGTTTAACCGTCAGCGGTACTCTTTGACATTTGGCGACGCCTGGCGACGCTCGGCGACGCGTATCAACGTCGACAGACTGCGACAACACGTCCTATAGCCTCTGCTTAACCGAATGGGCAAACAAGGGGGTCGTTTGTGTCAAAATACACTTGAGCGAAAAGGAAAGAGAGGAAAATAACACGGAGAGACAAAATGAAAAAAAAGTCAAAAAGTGTAGAAAGAAAAAAAGGAACGAATAACAGAAGACACGTGGAGGCCTGCCCTCCGGTATAACCTCAAACGTCGAAGCGCGGCTTCGTTCAGACTATAGAAAGAGGAGAAACAGGTCCTTACGCCAAGGATCACAGGGCCTAATGATTCGAGAAAGAAGCCGCCCAAATGATGCGTGTCCTTAGCAAAGCTCAGCCACCGATAGGCTCGTAGACCCAGATTCTAGAAGCTAGGCATATTATGTAGGCCTGGCCTAACTGCCTGTCTAACTGCCTTGTGTCGCGGATGAGTTATATTATAGGTGCGCCACATAAGTTACAACAACGTTATACGTTCGCATTTGTACACACAGAATAAGAAAAGGACACGATTATATATTTATACCCACTTCGATAGCCAACGGATGCAAATTTTTATTATTCATTGAACCAAAACGCAGGCAACGATCAGAAGTAAGAGAGTTGGGCGTTATCTTAGCATTAGATTAATTTTAGTATCAACTATCTTCTGGCTAATAACTAATTCTGAGCTATCGGAACTTTTCTCTCGAAAGTGGGCATTATTTATCGGCCTTCGTGGTTAGGAAATCTTTTGGAGAATAAAAATTAAATAAATAATAAGGATATTTTATACTGCGATAACATTTCTAAATACATAACTATATGTGTCTCATTATTTATCATTAAATACACAAAGCATCTCTTACAATATCGGGTGTCTAATGACATAAGGACGTAAGCGCCATTATACGACGTTTTGCTGTTTATAATGGCATAAAGTTGTTTAATTTTTTACACGTCAATCGCTCTGAAAACGTTCGAAACGTATAGATCAATTGAAATTACGAGATCGAAAAATGTAAGTGCAAAACGTCGTAAGTTTGGCGGATACGACCTTCTGCATTTAACTGCGAATATTTTTTATAGAAATTTTCGAAACTAAGTCGATTTCGATTTTTCTTTGCGTTTCACGAGTTTTTACAGCTATTTGGAAAAATCGTGGAAGATAATTAAAAAAAAAAAAATGGCGCTCACGACCTTCTGTTTTTACTTTGTTTTTTAATCTTCTTTAAAAATTGTAATGAAAGAACGACGTATCCGCCCAACTTACGACCTTTTGCACTCACATTTTTCGAACTCGTAATTTCAATTGATCTATTCGTTTTGACCGTTTCCGGAGCGAATGACGTGAAAAAAAAAAAATTATACAACCATTTGCCACCAAAATCGCGTTTTTGGCGCTTACGACCTTATGCCATTATAGGTGCATGTCTTAGCACGGAAAGAATTTTTCACTCCATTAATTTGTAAAAAATCACTTGGCCCATGACGTCAGAATTCAAACCGAGAATTGGAATATACGATGTCTAGAACGAGGCGTGGGTTTCCACAGATGACGCTAGATGGCCGGTTTGTTGTACAAAATAGTTACGTCACAGTGCCGAACTTTGAATTGACACTGTACTGCATTTGAGCTATAGAGAGAGTCAGTGCAAAAAGGATGTAAGTTACAAACATAGAAATGTTCAATATTTCAATATGTTCAATATTTTTCTATGTCCCAATTATTTGCAACAGAGGAGAAAGAAATGTCTTGTCAAATTTATTCAATCCGCAAGAAATATGCGTCAGCTTGTTCGAAATGAATAATTTTCTGTTTCAGCATTACAGAAATTGTTCCTCGTTGAGATAAAGCGGTGGCAGCGAACCGTGGACAAGTTCGCCTGAGTATGGTGAGTTAATAATGACTTTGTATTTGGGCCTGGGATCGAGTTTCAATTTTTGCAACGCGGGTTGTCTGATCAACGAGTATCGATGTTAATTATCGAATGACTAATGCTCGACTCGTAGGGTGCGTGCGTTACAACGCTTTGGCTGTCTGATGTAATAATTACAGTTCATTCCGAACCAGTCGCATGATAAACTGGATTCAGATTGGTTGCCGATTACCGGCACGGCGTGTCATTATTTCAATTAAACCCTGCCTAAATATGCACCTGACTCAAGACGGTTGGCAGTAACTCGTCACGAGACTCTCAATGACCCCGATTCTATCGCGAAATCATCCATCGGCTGAAAATGACCCTTTTTCTCATCGATTAGTTGAACGGTGCACTTTGGTGTTCATTTACGATTGCGACCGCGGTGAGAAACTGTCTTCCGTCGGCAATTATCATCAACGCGCAGTGACACGTCGCGCATAAATTAGGTTCTCCTTGGATCCAGGTACCCCAGGTCGTTTCAATTTCCAAGCATCTGTAATACCGGGATAATTTGAATAATTTGAACAGCGCGAATAATCTGTGTAAATTGGTGATTCGTGCGTGCATGTCAGCATCAGCGGGGGTCGGGGCGAAGAACCTCCGATGATGCATAATGGCAGTCGAATTGGGCGGTGGAGATCAGAGATCCATAGATTCATCTCAATCAGTCCGAGGTGTTCTCGGGGATACCCGGACTGCTCGCGATCCTCGCTGCGTTTCATCGCAACCCTTCGCGTGCGAAATTCGAATACATTAGTCCACGCATACTCTTATTCTCGCAGTTTCTCTCCTCTTCTCTTCTTCTCTTCTTCTCTTCTTCTCGGACTTCGTCGGTGGCGCTCGCGCGATACAGCTTCAACATTAAGGCCCAGCGGGCCCGACATAGGGTCGAGGGATCCAATGGCGAGAACAAGGAAGGGCTTAGAGAGTGTTATCTTTGATGGAGAGGCCTAAGAACCTCTATTAGGCTCGAAAACACTACCGGGCCCCGATCCAGGGACGCAATTGAACTTGGGGCCTGATTCTCCAACCTCATCCGATACAATCCCGGATTTTGGATTCTAATGGCTATGAATTCATTCAAATTTATGCTTCTCCGGCTCATCTGATCTCAGATTCAGATTTGACGAGTACGTCTTCATTGTATCGTGAATAGAATGAAGCTATAGCTTGATTTATAAACATTTTTTTATTACAAAAATATTCGTTGAAACGTGTATCGCGGTGCATAATTATGTTTCCGTAATCACATAGTAATTTCAACAGCAGTTATAGACGTGTAGCGTTTCGTACGTAGCTGTAGGTAGGCACGGTATCTTGATACTGGCCGATAGTTACCGGTGGGTTATCTTGATCACATCTTCAACAAGACGTTGCGTTAGTGCGGCATTATTGCAGGCATCTTGCATCGCAAGTATATCGCTGGGTCCCCGCTGAACGTGTTCCGGTGATTCTACCTTTGCTACGTGAAACGTGCTGTATGACTTATTTTAATTACCATTTCGCGTGATCCATAGTACACCTAGTTGTACTCTCTCTCCCTCTCTTCACTTTATCGTTTACCGCCCTGCCATGCTTATAATAATTCTGCACAGTGTACGTGACAATATTCTTTTTTATAGGCGTCAATAAATTCTACTATCAACTATGCACTGACATTCGACGAGTTCCGTTTTCCGGATTCTCCTTTACCCTGTTCGAGGCTTTTCATTTTTCCTAACGATGAAATTAGTTTTATTAAGCTATTGTCTTAACTGTTATGAATTTTTCGAATTAACATCGTTGCCCATGAGGCAGTGGAGGGTTAAAAACTCCATTGAGGTATAAGTCGATGAAGCAAACGAGTGTCTAGGGAATCCGGTGAAGCGGAACCCTGCAATACTGGTATCACGTGACTCGCGAGTCCCTTCCCAAGCCCTCGGCCCTAGCCATGCGTCTCTTTCCCCCGATGAGAATTTCCATCAGCCAATCAACTATAACTCCAGGAGTTAAGCATGGTGACAGTTTACGGATTCGAAATGGAAGCCATGCCGCTTTTATCCTCGTTTTTAATGGCCGCAGATACGCGGTCGGCTGAAAGCAAAACCGATAGATTTTGGAATTAGTGACTCAATTGGATTCCGATTATGAAAAGTCATTAGAAACGCGCACCTTTTCCAAAAGGCGGAAGAGCGCGCTCATCTCACAGCTGCTGCGCTATATCAAACCTGTAATTCTGTTTTCTATTGGCCATTATATGCTCAATTATCCGACATCTTACTGGCAGTTATTGTTCTCGAAAGAATTAAATGAACGGCAACGTTAATAATTTAATGAAAAATAAAATATAGAGCTATTTCCGTGACGGTGTGATGGATGCACTTTCAACCCTTTAATCAGTCATTTACAATCGTTAACCGATCCACCTTCGATCTGATTACGACACGGAAAATGAATCAGAAAGACGATAAATTCCAAACTGAATTTATTCACCGGTAGATGGACTTTTATTGCCTCGATACCGATTCCGGTTATCCAAACAGCCGGTAATAATTTTTCTACCTCCTTTAGGCAACGGGGTGGATCAGAGACCAGACCTCAGAGTATTATAAACAATTAATTCGTAGTTTTTGATCCCTCGCAATGACGGCATCTAACGCTTCTATTATGTTTTATAATTTTATATATACGCGTTCGGCGGCGTATTTGTGGCCTATCTTAATAAATTCTGAGGTTTTATTCAAGGGATGGGGTCCCGTACCTGCAGCTTGCGTTTTACCAGACGAGACGCGACGCGACGCTTCGCCAGGCTAGGGAAGGTCTCCGGCCTTCCTATCTACCTCGGACTCTTTGGTCAGCTACCAAGCTTATCTTGTTGCTTTTTATTTTATTACTCTATCAAGCCTTTAATACGCAAGCCCAAACGTGTTCCTGCTTTTATTGCGTAGCGGCGGCGGCGGCACCCTTTGATTCAATTAACCGATTTCAAGGTGGTGTTCTCTCCGTCTCCGACGCCATCTTGCTTATGCTGGACTGGACCCGCTCCTGCGCCATCGAATGAATGGACCAACATCCGAGACAACCTCTGCCTTCAACGAGCTGCACCACCTATGTAAACCCGAGTTGAAACAAAATGTCGGTAGGTATATCGATTCACGCGTCTCTGCAGCAGTCGGAGAGAATCGGGAGGTGATTATTGGAATAAACTCGACGTCGTTGTCTCGGCAGTGATCAAAATCGGTTTAGCATTCAGGCGAAATACTTTCGGATGGGGGAAAATCGATTCGAAATGGTATCCCCAATAAAAGCTAATTGAAAATCCGAGTTCGCTAAAGGATCGTTTTAGGGGTTTTAAAGGACGTGGAAGTCCCGAGTACGGGTGCGGGTTTCGGAGCCTAGAAATCCATAAAATTGTAAAACAGATGAAAATCGGTCTAGTGAAAGAACTTGAAACAAGCCGTTTGGCGTCACTCAGTCGTTACTTTTCCCCGTCCCTGACAAACTATTAGAGCTGCATGGTTTTACGGTTCAGCCAGGAACTCGTAGGTCCTTTAGAACCAGTCGAGAAGCGAAGAGCCTCGAGCATGTTTTGCAGTATCCCGACTTCACGGTTCAATTGCGTGCTTAATTGCTGTCAATATAGTTAAGACTTACGCCCTGTGATTTATCGACCGGACAATATCTGACGATTTTGGCGTAACTTGGTTAGCCGGTACAGACTATCACTCCGATCATTATTCATTCGCATTTGTTTCGTTGTACCTACCAATGAAAGAATTCATTCCGCTCTATTCCGTCCGAAAACGATCTCAATAACGAATGCCTATTATTAATCACAATTAGTTGATATCGATTGGAAAAAAAAAAATGAATATATTTCCCCTACAACAATTTACAACTATTTGTTCTCCAACGAATCGGATCATCGTTCGACGGTGGAAATAATTTTCGGAATTTCTCAAACCCCCTGGGAGTCTTTTTTTTTTTTAAACCAAAGTATAGCGTAAATAATGGCGCGCAGACAGAAGGCCACCCATACGTACAAAATCATGATTAATCAATTAGCGAGTCCGCGACCTTCTAAAAATCGAACAAGTTCACGGGCGCAAAAAAGAACTAGAGGCAAAGAGGCCGCCGTGAGTCGGCATAAAACCGGCGCAGATCGGGTTGTCAACTGATTTTAATGAAAAAAAATCCGTGTACCATTGGTTTCGGGGATAGGGGTGACCGGAATAATTCGGGGGTCAGTACGACGGGGGCAATTGGCTGGTCGTTTGTCAGGGGACGTCGAATGAATAACAGATTTTCGCCACCGGCGAATTGGATTGTGTTAGCTACTCCTGGCACAAAGGGGTCCGTGAATCGTTGAGTCCTCTCGTCAAATTGGGCCCGTTTTTGCGGACATGCGGCTGCGGTCGTGCGGTCTCGGGTCGGCGCCCGAAAAACGCAATACCTATATACACAAGAAAATAGGATGAAACGAGTCTGGGCATATACTCTCTCACACAGAAAATCTCAATCATCTTCGCACCGTTTCTTTCGGAGTAAGAAAGGAGCTAAAGGTGGCCGCCCATTGGCCTATGGGTGCTCAAAGGGCGCCGCCATGACTGGCCAAACGTCTCTCCATTGTTTGCGAAACAAAAGGGGCCTCACTTAACGTCCTGGGGATTGACAAAAATCGACGAATTTTATCTATTAGGTAAATTGACGGTCACACGGCTCGCGGGTGACGGGTGCCGCAAGATCATGACGCGCGATAGGCCTGGACCAGCCTGGACCGCGTCTCTGAGATGTGTCCCGTATTTAAGTCGAGAAGGAGATCTCAGGAGATGGGCCAATTATCCTAATTAACTAATTACGGCTCAGTCGTCTCCGTGGCACTGAAATTATTCGAATCGCATCCTTCCCGGCACCGTGTCAAAATTGATGCTTGTCATTGAGCGTTTATTAGCATGGGGCGAGTAGCGTCGGTTGAGGGTCGACCGCCGCAACCACCCAACCTGAGAGAATATTTCCTTGTAGATTATTTTTAGTATAGGATGATTTTCTTGGAATTTTTTAGTAAACGACGCCGTAGGTTTTCCGATTATCCTCAACGATTTTTGAAAGAGCACAATTTTAGCGGAAAAGATCGTTCAGTGAAATATATAAAAAAAAAAATCCCAAGTATTCTACCGCGGTGGCCCAATTAAGAGACGGAAAGATAATTATTCGATTATTCACACTGGCGTGGTTGGAAAAAAAAAACGAAACCCTTGAGTTTAAGAAAATAAAAGAACACCGGGATTTATGGGCAGTTAAAATTAGTTCTACAAGATCGAGAAAGGTGAGGTTCGTTCCGCCATCTGGCAAATGAAATTGTTTTTCCACTCGAGATCGTCGGTAAGGCGAGAAATCCAACCGGTAACATTACCACCGGTCGGTTAATCCCATTCTCAGCGATCGCTCGAGCCCGTAGTCGATAAGGTAGTAAATACCGACTGATGTTACTGTAGCAGCCGACTATCAGTCGGTAAAACAGATTTCTGTTCCTAAGAATTCTCTCACCTCTGTCTCAGAAGCATTATTTCACTGAAATTGTGTCTAATCACACTTTGAACGGGTGATAAATCACCGATTTCTGTTTAATAAATTCTTCGGTGAATCACACTGACGTGTCGATTGAGTTATTTATGATCGAGAACGAAAAAATACTGTTTGCGTTGAAGATTTTTGTTTAAGAGAATTGATGTTCTCAAGGAAACCTAACTTTTCATAGATATGATGTTTTTTTTGTGTTTTGTTTGTAACGACGCGGTCAGTGGATACGGAGGTGATTGTTGGTCGAATTTATTTACGTTCGGTAGAAACGGCAAGATATCCGCAGAAAGAGTAGATTCGGATTATAAATGAATCCGAACAGTTTGAGAAACTGAATCGCCATCTGGCCCCCGGAGGCAATCTCATAAAATCAAATAGTTTAGGCTTAACAGCTTAACACCCAATATAACTGAAGCAATAAAGACTGCAGCCACGGACCGTTCAACGACCGTTTCGAAACGAAAACGAAACGTTAACGTAAACTGAAAAACAATCGAGCAACGCCTGTCACTCCGTTGACGAGTTAGCTTCGCTCGCCAAAGCAGTCATCTGTTTCTTGTGTCGTTTATTTTTCCAAAATGGCCGCTAAAACGCTCCGCGGACCCTCCTCGGGGCAATTTGGTTACTATTTATAATCTCTATTGCTGGAATCGTTTAACGAAATAGACGCGCATCGGAAGTTACAAGTTTTATTTTAATAGCTTTTAACTCGAAAACAACAAGGCCAGATTGATCAGTGCCCCCCAATTGACTTTAGATTCAGGCCAATTCCACACATTGATACATTATTCGAACCAACGTCGAGAAATTCTCAGCCTCGTGATGATCCTCCGCTGTGTAAACACTGCGGCAGAGAGAACCCTTCGCACAAAAAAAAAAGAATCACCTCTTTTAAGCCATCCTTTTACGAGCAAAACCTCAGAAAACCCCAAAAGAGTTATCTTCATTCTCACTAGCTTACGTGTCTCAAAAAAAGCAGTCTGGATTTTTCACAAGCGCGTCTGCTGGACAGTTGAAATGTTTTTCTATCAGTGCCAGAATCGTCATATTTTCCTTCATCTACTTCGTCACTTGCGGGGTTTATCGATTGAAAGTCAATTTTTAGGATGAAATATGGTAGATGCACCGTTTTTGGGCACCTTGGTACCTTCTTTGGTAATTAACCTCTAACAACCGGCCACAAACGGCGGGGTGGCCCAAAAACGGCGATTCTACCCTATGGTGGCCGATGTGACCTGGATATGCCGTGGAAATTACATGGTATTTTTCGAGTACGCACTTACTCGAGTACCACTCAAAGTTTATTTCTGGCAAAAAACAGCTCTCAAACGTTGAACTAAGTGACCTTTTAACCGGGCGAGCACACTCTTAACGGAATACATTTTTATCGGTATGTATGTCTGAGGTCTTGAGTCGTTTGCACGTGCAGTCGCGGTTATAGGCGTAGGGTTCGCGTTGATGATTATCAAAAAATTCGTTATCGAATCACATGTACCCCCAGGTATGTAAATAATCGAGGACTTTCTCCCAGTGCTTATGGGTGCGGCCCTGTCTGAAGCGGGACTGATTGGCCAATCCAGGACCAATTTTCTTCGACGCCGTTCCGAGGAAAAATTGGTAAATTGCTTCTTTGAGACGCGACGGAAAAGCGGCGAAACGATTTTCTTAGTGGCCCGACAACTTATTTTACCTTTTCGATTATCGGCCATGGGCTCGTTTTATCCGCCCCTAAATGCCTCTGAAAAAGTCACTATTCATCCCTCGCGATAAACGCCATATTTTTTTTACTTTGGATTTTTCCAAAATTATCATCGATCCGCTTTCCAACTGAATTTCGACTTTTATACACAGGATGAAGGATGAAAATCGCTTTAAATTGTAGTGGAGAAAAATGTTCGTTCTGATCCGATGTGCTGGGAGTATAGAGAGACTTGAGCCAAAGTCCACTTGAACCTCTTCAATAGTCGAAACCACGCGGCTCGGTCTCCTTGGCAACCGTCCCAATTGGTCGCGTGAGGTAAGAAAAAAGGGGGATAGAAAAAAAAACGTTGGAGATAAAATGAGATAAAAGAAAAAAGTTGAGCATCGCCCGGAGTGCCCCGAGAAAATCTCAAACTCCAAACCCGCAATTCACAGCGGAGGAACTCTTGTAGGTGAACTGAATTTCTGAATAAAATTCACTGAATCTCTCTCTCTCTCTCTTCCACCCGTTCCGTAACCGGCAATCTTTTCCAACAAAATTCATATTTCGAACGACCTTTGAATTCTGATTATATCTCAATCACTTTCCCCAACGCCCAGAGTGTCGATTCCGAAAGATTTCATTCTTCCATTTTCTTATTTTACTCTTTCAATCCTCCAATAGTGTCAAAGGATGCGATTAGAATTCGTTTTGCATGAAAAAAAATATAGTTCAATAATAAAATGAGATAAGAAAGTAATTTTCCCAAAATGTGTACGAAACCTGGAATTGCTAGTAATTTCTCCAAAGCCGTTGAATTCAAAGAAATTTTATGAGACGTAGATCGACGTGGTTTTCGAATGAATTCCAAATTCATGGGAATATAGTGTAATTGCGGAAAAAAGATCAGCGAGGCCTGCGAAATAATACTTTGTTCTAATGACGCAACTAGGAGAAATCCAAAGTGAAACAAGAGCGTAACGATTTGACGCTCAATCAAGCGACGATGGCTAATTTTCATTAGTTGTTAATGGCAGCTACCTCTTCTCCCTTCAGTCACCCCGAAACGACCCCCGGCAAAGCGAACCTTTCAGGGAACGTTTTATGTCTCACGGAATCTGGTGTATAGTTTTACAGTGCATACAACCCTATCCTCGTAGTGGGGTTCCACTTTTGGTGAAGCGGTGGGAGAACGCAATTACTCTATCGGTGGTCGATTGTGAGAACGATTTTTTTAATAAACTCTGGATTCTCGTTTAGCCGATAAAATTATTCGCATTTACGTTTTTAATTAAATAAATTTGTTCTGTGACAAGTAACAAGTAACGACATGACGTTTTAGTTTCTTTTGTGAAACTTTTTTCGAGTCAAGTGTACCGTGGTAAAGTTATTCAACGCAGTAACGATTACAGATTGCGTACGCGTCATTTCAGACCGCGAATAAAAATCAGATTTTTCCAACCATGGAGGGAATTTTTATTGTCCAAATAATAATTCTTCAGGCAGTTTTTTTTGTACCCCGTGAAGACAGACGCAATTTTACGAATCATTTATTACGCTCGCGTTTTTCGAAATGCAGTTTTTTTTTGCAGAATATGCAAAAAATTAACAGATTAAAATTGTCAATATTAGATTGAAAATATCTTGAAAAAAAAATATAAAAAAATGCGAGCGAACGTGAATGAAGATGGAAATGAGGAGAACGTGAAGGAGGGGTTGGCCCTACTTAATTACTACTTGAGCCAGCAGCGCAGCTTTGTATCTCTCAACGCTGCACTCGGCGTTTTTGCCTTCTTCCCTCGTTAAATAATCCGCGAACAAGATGCAACAAACTGTTGGCTAAAAATAGAAGAAATCTCAACAGCTTGGGCCCTGCAGATTATACAGGCCTGAATAGCGTAAGCAGGTCACAATTTGCAGATATTGCATCCCGAAAATTCGCATGAGATAAATTTCGCAGATATCAATTTTAATTTCTTTATTCAAAATCCAGACGAACCAATTTTTTTATCACCTCGTTGAGTCGATTCTTGGATTGTAATCAAATATTAATTCTGAGCGAACGTCACAAGTCTTTTCATTTCTAATAGATCAATTTTCTCATCTAGACATGATCGCGAGGGTTAACCATTTTCTACCAAAAACAATATAATGGCATAGTTGAAAAATTCCTGAAACGAATTTTGGATTGAACTCTATTTTTTTTGTATGACATAGTAAAAGATGTTGTGCTTAGAAAAATCAATTTTGTATCGATGTAAACATATTTTTCAACTGAAAATGACAATATTTCACGTTATATTGAATAAAAGACACTGAACAAAATTTTCCCATCACCAAGTAAACCAATTTACTAATTAATCAAAGAGAACAATTACTTGGATCAAATGTAATTGACTTGGTAATAGTTAATATTTTTCCCGTGTGGAACAAAAAATTTTCTGCTCAACGTTTTTGGAAGAATCTAAGGCATCCTCCCCTCAATCGTATTCATACGTTCATTTCGGAAATTCTATAAGAAACTCTGATTGATTTTGATTCCTGATGACAATCGGCTTCACCTACTCGTAGGAAGTCAAGTTGCATGAAAGTTAAGGTTGGTCACACACCCGAAAAAACAAGGAATAATAGGAAATTTGAAAAGATGATTGAAATCCTGGGATAATGATCCCAGTCTTCGACAAAATATAATCATCTCATTCCTAAATAGAAACTGAAGTTGGGATGTTTTATTGAGATGGCTACTTAGCTTCTTCTGCAAGAAAAAAAAACAGTGAGGTAGGACTATAGGACAGGAAAAACTGCGTTCCAAAAGTCGATCCAGGAAACCCTGAAAATGTGTTGGAATTTTTTTCCCCGAAAATATATATTAGTAACCACCTTGGCAGTGTTTTGATCCAAGTATTGTTTTGGAAAACCATAAGATGGGATAAATTTGAAAAAACGCAATTGACGGTTGATTATTTATCGATACGCTATGGATTCTAGCGGCTTCTTAGCAATTCTGAAAAGTGTGTCGACCGCAAGTCATTAGGATTCACCTCAGCATCAATATCGTTACAACGAATAGCACGCAGCTACTGTTCCAACAGAAGTGTATGATGGCTTCGGAATGTTTAGAGATTGTTATAAACATCGTGCTAATGGACTGCAGAAGCGTCTGAGCATTATCTTATACTCGGTGAAAAAATACGACGTATTCAGAGAACGAATAAACGCGTCTGTACAGACATGAGAAAACAATTAAAATTCGAAAAAAAAACCACTGTAAATGTACTATTTTCAAAGTTCACTCCATACTCGTGGTTAGTTTTGTTGGAAATTGATTCTAGATATATTATCTCGGTCGAGTCTTGTTTCAGATTGCGCAGAGGTTTTTTGCCGGCACAAGAAGCAAAGTCACTTGCTCGATGTAACGTTACTCTTTTGTTTATAACAGATGAGTGTCAGATCTTACTTTTTTCTTGGCTTACGGTTAAGTCTGCTTGACTGCGACTGAATAAACATATCTTCTGACTGCGCGGGGCCACCCACCCGGGCAGACAGAACTATTAAAACACTTATGAGAAAAAATCAGATCTTTGTAGAAGCTGGAGAATTTAATTTTCTGGTAGAAGAACTGAAACCGTATCCCCTTCGTTGAGTAGGTATTATGTCAAAGGTTAAGATTCTTTTTTCTAACGAGAGAAATAAAATTCCTTATTCCCAACGTTCGTGGCGTTTTTTTTTTCATCTCCAGTTATGGGAAAAATGGGGTAATAAATAAATCTCTTCATGTTTCCAACTCGGGTTTCGTTTTTCAAGTTTTTTTTTCGCAGTCTCAACCTATACATTTATTTACACTCTAATATACACAGTTCGTAATTTCTATAATAAATAAGCTATTCAGAGAAGTTTTATCTCTATATCTAGATTAATTAGATACTTATACAATTATGATGTCTAAATACCGTCTTCAAAGAATATTCGTCCACATATTCGGAAATGAAATGATACAACAGAATTATATTTTGACGTAAAAGAAAAAAAAGAACGAAACCAAAATTGCTGGAATCAGATTGAAGAACATATTCTTTGATATGCTAGATGATATAATTATTTCCATAGGATACCGAAATATCGATTTGTCAACTACACATAAAAAATCTCTGGATTAATTAGATCGAAGACAAAATGTTTCTGACATTTTTAAAATTAGTTTCATTCTATAATTTTTCAAATTCTATAACTCATTCATAAATCTTTGGTATACTCTTAGGTACGTAAATGCTTACCCTATGCACTTGACTCGCAGTGTGAGTAATTGGCCCAAAAAAAAGTGAAAACATAAATTCTCAAGGAATCTAATGGCACATAATTCTCGACTTTCTATCCCCTACGATTTAATCTGACAATGTTTTCGTTATTGTCTTCAAACACGTAGAAGAAACAAAAAACTATAAAATTATTCATCTAGTAATCAATAGTCCCAAACTATTACAGCACTACTTCTCATCATCGTTTTTCTGAAGCTGTAACTCTCGTTGCCGCTGATTGATATCTTGTACAGAATTCTGGGCTTGTATTTGAGCGGAATGAAACGGTGGACACAACAGGGGATGATAAGGAAGGCAGTAGTAGGGAAAACCGGACAGAGCCTTGTTCACAGGGTGTATCTGAGACCCGTTAATCTGTCCGGGAATCTGACCAGGCCCGGGGATCTGTACTCCTCTAAGATGCTCGTCGGGGTGGACGAGGACACGGACCGCGACTCGTCGCGCGGATCCTGAATTCACGAGAGCACCGAGTTCCTGTTGCTGACGTCTCTTGGTTTTGTACCTTGAATATAAAATAATGACGTTTCACAAATTTGAAAATCAACCGAATAACTGCGTCATCGACGAGATACATTACCTTCTGTTTTGAAACCATATTTTGACTTGAGTTTCTGTTAGCTTGAGACCTCGTGCCAAATCAGCTCTCTCTGGACCGGACAAATATTTCTGCGCTGCGAATCTTCGCTCCAGTTCGTATACTTGCGCGTGAGAAAAGGCGGCTCTGCTTCTTTTCTTCCTACCCTGAAGATTCTGCCCATGAGACTGAGAGTCGAAGATGTCCTCCTCCATGTCATCTGCAAATTACAAAAAATCGTTGAATTCATCAAAGAACTGAAAAATCCCGGTTCAAGCTTCTTGATTACTATTTCGCTTATCGATCTTTCATGTGCTCCTGACTAGCCATCGAGTAAGCCGTTTTCTTAGCACAGTAAGTTAGGAGTAACAGACGGTAAGACGTCTGGGCAAAGGGATAGAGGAACGAAGGGACTTGTTGGCGTTTGATGTCTCGTTCAAACATTAACACATGTCGTCGCTACTCTGATGTGTTTACTCGCCATGCTTTATTATTGGATGATCCTAAACGATACTTGACTCCCTATAGCAGCGAAATATTTGACGTTTTGTTACTCCTGAGACAACGAGCTCGCATCTCCTTCGTCGAATGTTGAAAATTGAAGAACATTTTTCATTGTCAGGTGAGAATTACAACAAAAAATAAAGTTCTCACTTTGTCATCGCGATGGTCGCCTATTATCGAAGTTGTCAGACGTCAGCTCGGCCGAGGCATTAGCGTATTAAGTAACTCTAAACCAGAAAAGTTACCGTGGTTCGTGAAGCGAAAAAGAGCGTAATTTCGAAAGTGCAAAGGATTCAATGGGTGGCACCAGGTACCGGCAGGTGCCGCCTCGAAAACCACCCCAGCACTATATCAGTGCCGGAGGAGGTGAGAACGCATTAGTTAATTGTAGGGTCTCACTTTTACATTTACCTAACAGGAAATTGTCTGCCAATGGGACACAATTTGCCTCTAACGACTTTCCACGTTGTTCTCTCACGCCACAACCGCAACATCGCACCGTGACCACATTCTCCGTTCGTGAGAACGGCCAAAAAACGTTCTACTAAATATTTATTCCTCTGTAGAACGCTTTTTGAAAAGCGATAAATGAAACCAAAGTTCCGAAACTGTGGAAATAATTCTTCATCTAATTTAAGAACACAGAAGTTTAGACGATTTCGAAGTTTCTTTTGATCAGAGACTTTCAATCACTTCTACCAACTTCAGTTTCTTTATAGTTCGGAGTCAATCACAGTCGTGGGTATATCATAGTTAAGAGAAAATTGATTGAGAGATATTCCAGACGATTGAAATTGTGTGGAATAAACAAATAGATCAGAATGATATTCCATCATTCGCTTGTGGAAGGCTCTTTATAGATTTTAATATATCTATAGATACGAAATACAGAACCCACTAGAGGATGTTTGGCAAGCGACGGGGCTTCGACGCATTAAGCGCGAGATGACATCAACTTGACGTCCAATGTGATCAAATATAGATTTCGTTATGCCCCTGTCGTTCAACTTCGAGTTCCTATAGCCCTCGCACGACACTAAATGTTAACAGTGTTTGCTAAGGATATAGTTTACCGAGAGTAAACAGGCTTACGCGATCAGACCGTACCCAGAACGACCACAAACTACCTTTTCAGAATCTTTGACCCTTTTCCAATAAAAATTAGCTGATCGTCAGTCTCGACTTCCGCATCGGCATCAGATGATTTTATTCAGGCATTCGACCCTGAATGCTATAATACTATATTCATGGGTGTCTTTAGAACGTCCTTTGCCCGGTGTTCGGTTACCCATCACGTGTCACCGCGATTACAGCTATTAGCTTGTGATTGATTCTGCACTCTGAGAACTTTGGTTTGTTTGCACTTGGTGGCGGGATGCGGTAAACGGGTAATACTATACGCAGGCTGTTTCGTCCTTGTCGTAACAGTCCTTGTCTCCGTCGTTCTTTGGGAGCTTAGCGGGGTAGCATGAGCACAAGTGTTTCTGATACGTGCCGCCTTTAGGGACCCAACTTTCGGTTCCAACAAGAAGTGTAGTGCCCACTTATGACGTCTGCTTACTCAAGTGCCACTCATGCTACTAAAATTACATTCAATTACCCTATCTTCGCTCGAGTGAACTTTGAAAAAAGAACAAGTAAGACGCAATCTTTAATCCCAGGATCAGACCATCCGCTTTCATGTAGGCCACCTAGATTCTGCAAAAATAACGCTGCCAATGTTGCAATTGAAAAAAAGGGCTACTCACCAAAAAGTTTGCTTTTGCTCATATCCAAGGCCTCGTCCTGTTGTCTTACGGATTCTCTGGCCTCGCTGGTGCTCTGTTGATAAGCTGCAATCGTCCCCAGGGTTTCCAAGTGCTTGAAGCTTCCTTGCCCGAGATGTTGGAGGTTCCCAAACCCCGTGAGGTTAGCTTGCGCCAGATTTCTCCTAAGGATGTCGAGTTCCCTCGCCATGTTTAATTCGGGCGATGGAAATCTCGGAAATCTACTGGCCCTGAGATGAGCTTCGGCTTCCGCCAAAGGATTGCTGCTTCCGTTGCGCGTGTATTCCGCGATTATCTTACTCTGCACAGGATGTGTGAGTTTCTCATCCTCCTCGGAAACACCCTGACGTCTTTCAGCCTCCTGAACCGGCACATCGCGGCTCAAGATATCCGCGATGCTGAACGGAGTTGGCTGCGGGCCTTGAGACCCCTTCGGCGAATTTGAACCGTCCACTTTTTTCTGATCGTCCATCGTGCCACGGTAAAAATTATCCCACGAAACTGCCCAGCCTTATTCACCGATAAAATAGTGTCGCAAGTTCATAGAGGGTGAAGAAGCTCGAGGTAATCACCGGAATCAAGGAGCCAGCTTAGGTGCAACCATGATTAAAAAAAAGCTTCAACATTGTTTTAGTGTCATATTTCATCTTTGACGCACGTTACGAGTTTCAACTTGGTATCACTGGCTTCGTATTCGCACCACAACTTGATAAATTCACTGCGTCATTGATAGTATTTGGTTTCTTTCGACATCGGAGTGTGAATATTAAAATCAAGCAGGACCAGAGAAAACACCCTTCTGGCCGAGGGTGCTTCGAGCAAGTGTGCTTGACGCACGACGAACTTATTTTTCAAATTAAGATCGCCACTACACTGGATCTCCCTCCTTCGCCCGATGCCTCGTCTCGTTTCAGCCCCGGCTGTCGCCTATTCCGCGCTCCCTCGCACGCCAACGACACACACGACTGGCGTGCTTCTGTGTTCGTTCCACTCATTGAGAAATTCACTCGTGCGCGTGGGCTTCTGACGGCGAAGGAGCGCGGGGCTCTTGGTAGCTTACGAGTAGGTGGAGCTTTCGGCCTTCCATTCTTGTTCAACCTTACCGCGTTATCAGATTAGAACCGTTTCACTCCGGCATAAGCCTCGCCCAGTAACCAATCGGGGTGGAGAACGGTGAGCGAGCTTTGGACCAGCCAATTGGAGCCGCTTACTAACTCGAACGGCCGAAAGCTCCGACGAAAGTGTGTCGAGAGGAGAGGGACGCTTTCGGAGGGCTTTTAAACTGAGTATTAGCTGAGTATTAATATGATTCACCGCGGATATTATAGGGGCAGACTTATTCTTGGATCATATTTTCATCGATTGTCACGAATATTTTTCCAGCCTCGATGTCACATTGCTGACATTGGATATTTGAGTATTTCTCACCCAACGTGAATATAGTTTCATTACACTTTTTTTACTGATACTTGAATGATAATGAAGAATACACGTTAAAACGAACCAGTTACACTTCATTGACTGTCATTTCTGATCAAACGTTCCTTCGACAGCGGCTATTAGCGATTCCGTTCTGCTATTCTCACTTCAATCGTCTGTTAGAAAATTGACGACGAAATTCCGCTTCTGATTTCGCTGAAATTATTACTTCGAAATCTCTTAGTCTGCACCGAATCATTTGAGAAAAAGAAATGACGGAATACTTCGCCTTCAAACTTTTTTTCATTTTTTTTCTAATCTTGTTAGAAAATCGTTTTAGGCAGCTGTCACAATTGGAAGACTTGAAATGAATCAAGTTTTGTGAATTTAAAGCTCCAAGATTCACGGAATTAGGAGAAAAAAATCTGAATTTTGACTTTTTCGTGATCAAAATCTGATCGAAATATTAGAATCTTTGATTGAACTCTGATAGTTTCTCAATTATTCCTAATTTCTCCAGTCACAGGGTGAAATTGAGCTTTTTTGAATAATCATCACTATTTCTCAATCCCTGTAGAATCGTCATGGACATTTTCAAGTCATTTTTTACAATAGATTATGTCACTCTAATCTGTGATTTTCGATCTTCGTATGATTTTAGACAAGAGCAGAAAAACTGCTGAAGATCTTTCGATTCGAATCCAGAAATAATCGATCAGGAACTTTGAATCCAAATTTTGATATAGATTATATTAGAATTCCGAATCATTTCGTGAATAGTAATCTTCACTCCATATTCAATGATCGATTACGTATCGTAACGTGGTTCGAATTATTTGGAGACCGATTTCCATGAGGCGAGAGCGATCTTGTCTCGAGTAACGAGTTCCAGGACCTACGTCGTTCAGGCGTTTCGCCTGCAGCCAGGAGGTTAGTCGACGGCGGGTTGTTGCATGTACAGGGTAGGTGTGTTTTACATGACAATCGACGCTAAAGACTCGCACCATTGTCCCCCACGTGGCAACTCCTACGGCTCCACGCTCTCCTATAGTATGTTTAATTAAGTGTGAACCGCAGAAGTGTAGCTCACGCCTCACTTGCCTCAATGATGACCCAAAGTCGCCAACCTACTGGACTAACGCTTCGATTATATCACACATCAATTTTTTGCTCTTGCTTGCTTCGAATTCGGATGACAATCGTTGTCACGTTTTTTTCAAATGAACCAGAAAATATTTTTTTTATCAATTTGCGGAACATAAGAATGAAAGAAGATTAACCGCGAGCACTTTTACACAGAGGCAATCGTCTCGTGAAATTCGCCGTTTCGCATCGTTGATAGGAATAAGAGTAGAGTTTCTTTTTCTTCGATTGGATCTAATCAATAACAAATGACAGGGGTCTCCCCTAAGCCAGTCTCCTCTGACCCTCTTGCTCAATTGGTTGCGATTCTTAAAGACCTTAAAGACCTTAATTGGCGCGGAAAATTATACCTTATATACCCGTTCCATACCGTCCCTCAATCCCCAATCCACCCGGTCCCCGCTCTTTCCGGCGAATCATTCCTGGCTTTTTATACTCGTTGCGAATTCTTTTTCCTCTGTATATTTCTCACCGATGCCAATCATTCGAGTTACAGGGTGAAAAGCCGAGTCATCATCGCTTCCTTTCACAGACTTATCCACTTTATTCAACCAGAAATGGGAGGAATGAACTGCGTTTAAATTCAAGTTCCCGTTTGTGTACGTAAACCCAATTCCAAATGAATCCAATTTTCCCAAACCACTTCAGCATCTGATGCTCGCGATGAAAATGGGATCTTTTAGAACTATATGCTGATTCTGGAAGACTCGCTTTCGACGCTGGTAGCAGTTTTATGACGAGCCTGAGAAAGTCCCCAGGGGATCAGGGGTTGTACGGAGAGGAAGCTTCAATCGCAATCCGAGAAATTCAACACCGACGCATATTTAACGAGAAAGTAACAAACCGGTAACCAACTCACGAAGGCGTCTTGGTAAAATTATAAAAACACCGGGACCGGATGACTGCGGATTGTTTGTTAGTCTTGGGTTTTAGAGTCCCGCGTGTCTGTCAGTCCGGAGATGTAATATTAGTGCTTAGTATACACTACTGTGCCTCCACCGCCCAGTATATTCACTCTGAACTCTGGCTGACTTTGGATATATACCTCGCGTATAAAGCTCGGGTACACTAACATTGGGGTTAACTAGACAAGAGTATAACCTCAGGGTCTTTTAAATTCCAATCGCTATTCGTCTACCAAAAAGCTCAATATCATCCGAAGATATCACACAATGGTTCTCTCATGTCCAGAAGGATTCGTTGAGGCAAAGAATGCCATATGCTCTCAGGTCCATAGGCATAGTCTGATGGAGATGGTATATAGTAATCTAGACGTAAACACGTTGTAGTAGATTTATTGCGGATCGGCTTAGCTAATTTGGAACCGAGTGTCTTAGCTGAGAGCATGAAGCACACGTAGCTCAGTGGGCCTTCAATGGTGTCAAGTTTCCTAATTTCTTGGAACTCAATACGATTTCCGGAGGTTTGCTATTTCGTTGATTTCGTGGATTCCATTGATTGACGGACGTAAAATAACCGTTTCGCCAAGAACGGCATTGCGATGGGTTATAAATCGGTTGTTCAACGTTCCCCTGACATTTGCTACATCGTGGCTTCTTATACATGCCGTGCAAATAAATGCAAAGTTCATCGTGACGTGATTTATACTATACTCGAATGATATTTACACGGAGTATCATGTAGATGTAAATGAGATTGTTATTTGCATATCGGAAGGGCAATAGAGTACAAAGCCACGTTTACGGGGTATTGTTTCGTCATCAGAATCCTAATTAGTCGCTTGTGATTATATACACTGGCTCCCAGTATCGAAGAACACTGCGCAAGTCACCGTTGAAATATCATGTTCCAACTTTACCGGACACTTTCCTTACCAATGGTCGATGTTCCGGTACTGAATTCTCCCGTGGTATCAGAGCTTGAAAAGCTCAAGCGATGGTCGGTAACCTAAAACCGACTGTGGGGAGGGTCTCAGAGTTTTCTACTTTATCCTGGTCGTTTTGTGCTTGAGGGTGAAAAATGAGTATTTGCCTGTTGTTATCACAAGAAATATGTTTTTTGTCAAAATTCCTTTCTCTCTGTTCTGTGTTTTGTTGACTCGAAAGTTTTCCACGAAAATGAATTTATTATAGATGAAAATCGATGGATAAATAAATGGTGGAAGTCTGTGTGCATAGATTCTTTTGCTTACTTTGCTGGAACGATGAAATCTGATGCATTATGCCGTAGGTATTCACCCTCCCGGTTTTAGTTATAGTTAAATAAGATCAAATTTCACCGCGTTTAACGTATCGTGATTGATTATATGAATATATATGACGATGTAATGGAGTTCTGTTTATCAAATAGGGGCGATCCTGACCACGTTTACTATAAACGACTACGTGATTTATTGTCTCTGGATAAAATGTTCACTCAGAGATAAAAAAAAAAAATATTGACGACGGTAGGGGATGACGAGGGATGCCATAGAACAAATAACTGAATTAATATTTTTTATAAACAATTTATTAAAAAGAAAAAACATGAAATCTCTCGCTTCTTAAATTCTACAATAATTATTGTTAAGTACATTTGGTATCGATCTAATTGTTTACATATTCAACTCATCAAGAAGAGTCTCGCCGTTTAAATATTATCTACCCCAGACTCGAGGAGGTTGCTATTTAGCGCCAACTCTAGAATACACGTTATCTTGTTCCCTGTAACAGAGATATTACCTGGTGGGTAAAATTAAGCCTGACAGTTTTATCGGTTCGTTCCCAGGACCCTTTATGGCATCAGTAGCACCATGACTGAGGCATGAGGCGATATAATAGTGGAGAGTAAAGAAGGCACCACCTATACGCACGCTATAGTTGGGCGCCACTTGACTGCCAGATGACCCATCGTGCTTTTGGTGATAACCTAAAAGCGCCCCTGGCATCGCTCAAGCTGTCAGAAACTTACCTATTTATAAACTGAAACTCTTTTTTCTCCCTCTTTGTTTTCTTTTCGATTCGCAAAATTAGCAACGAACAAAAATAATTCGATCAAAGATACCGAAATCAGTTTTTTCGCAGTCTTTCTACTTTTTTCTTCACTAATCCTTTTTTTATTTTGAACTAGACTATCAAAGATCAGTCAGAAACACAAATTTCAACAATCGAATCGATGAGCTGAATTCTACAATAATGATAATAATAATTGTTATTATAATTGCTCTGAAATATTTGGTATCATCTAAACTCTACGTTCATCCAATTTTGTTGTTTTTGTTGAAACCTATTCAGAATAAGTACAAAATTTTGTTAATAATAATTGTGAGTCTCATACTTCGGAAGTTTTCGAATTTTTTTTCTTTTGAACAACTGTGAAAGCGCCAACTGTAGTTTGGCGAAGACACAGGTTGGATAGGTTTAAATTAATGCTTCCGCAAAAACCACTCAAACAATTTCCGCCCGACTCTTGAGCGGCACTTAAAATCCTAGAGAACAAAAAAAAAACCTAACCTAGCTACTCTAGTAAAAATACAGCTGCCAATATAAAGTGTTTTATCGTCGTTAACTAGCCTTATTTACCCTCAGAATTATCATCCTACAATCTCCGCCCCCAAAGACTCGCCCTACACCTAATGAATACTTTTTTGGTTATGATAATTCGATCAAGATCAGACTGCAATCGCGCACTACCAGAGCCTCTGGAGGTTTTGCTCGATCGGAACCTGCTCCATGTAGTTGACGTACTGCATCTGGTAATTAGGGGGGTTCAGATAGTTGGAATAATTGTAATCGTTCCCCGAAATTTCAGGCACCGCTCTGGTATCGGTTGCCCCTGGTTTCGACTCCATCCCGATGACCTTGAGATCGGAAAAGGGCGAAGTGTCACTGGAGAGATTCGAACGACACTCTGTCTTCACAAGTCTTCCATCGCACTGCATCCCTGGGCGGATCTCCGTGTTCAAATTAGCCCTGAACTCGGGACTGAGGTGCTTGTGGATGTCGGAATTCAGACTAGATCGTCCACTCAATTCGGAATTCATATCCGACCGGAACTCAGGACTCACGCTAGTATCGAGTCGCATGTCCGCTTGAACGGTCCTGAACTCTGGACTGAGCCGGACGTCGCCGGACCTGAAGTCAGTTTGCATTCCCATGCCGATTTCAGGCCGAAGATTCGGCCAGTACGGAGCGTTGTAAGTGTCATGAAGATTCGGTTTTCCGTCTTTTATCAACACAGGTACGGGTATCTTCTTCAGGGACTGATTCTTCATGTTCTGGTACTGCAACTTTTCCGCATCCTCGATACGCGCTCGCTTGTTCTTGTACCGACGATTCTGGAACCAGATCTTCACCTGGGTGCTCGTAAGCTTCAGGGTTTGGGCCAAAAGCTCGCGTTCAGGGGCGCTCAGGTATCGTTGCTGCTTGAAGCGCTGCTCCAGCTCGTAGACTTGAGCCTGAAATGCAGAGGAGCATTGTTAATATTGTTGTTCAGAATTTTTTTTCATGCGCAGACTAATTGTTTGTAGCTGATTTTCGTAGTAGAGTTTTAATCAGAAAACCAACCTGTGAAAATAAAACTCGTGGTTTTCGTTTAGTCCTTTTACCGGATTGACTCTTGCGGAGTTCCGTCTTGCTCGATGTAACCAAGTTTCCTGAAAAATAATTTTTCAAAATTCAACATCGAGATATGGCAAAAATTTTCCGTCATCTGGTCAAAACTGGCATGAAAAATCATCCAGTTACTTTCATTCGAACGCAAATGAACCGTTTTTTTCCAAATGTCACAGTCTTATTCTTGAGATATGATATCTACTTCGAAATTTCCATACGCATTTCTTTTCAAACCATTTGGATGGTTGGAATTCATGAAAATGATGATTATTTTTGAATGAAAAATGCCCGTGACGTATTTCGCAATCACATGTGAAATGTGAAAATTACCGTCTTCGACGATCGCGTTTTCCTGATACGGCGGCATGACCTGGCTCAGATGGTGAACGTGATTCATATCAGAATGATAGTTTTGGTATCCAGAAATGGCTCCTTGCTGGTCCTTGTATTTCTCAACGTCCCAGTTATTCTCAGGTATGATATTATACGCGTAATATTCTTGAGGAACATGTTGTTGGGCTTGCGGCTGCTGTTGTTGTTGAGGGTAACAATCCATCGCGCAAAATTGCTGATCTTCGCTGAGAATATCGCGGACACTGAACGGGGTTCCAGACGTGGAGGACGACAGCATTCTAACACATTCTCAAATTTGACACAATGAATATCTCTCGCAAATTATGTCCAGTATCACCAAACACAGTTTCTTTTAATCCAAATCCGAAGCTCCAAAGCTCGTTTATTCAGAGATGGTCATATAATTGTTACAGTTTCAGTTCAATCATAACAAATACTGACTTTTCCACATATCAATCACCCACGTCAGTCTCAAAGCTCAGTCACGATCTAGTTGGAATTTTCCAATGATCTTATTGGAGTAATTAACTTATCCCACTGCACGTATGATTAGACGAATGTGTGATGTAACTATGATTCGAGTGAGTCCCTCTTCAAAAACGCTGAGGACGATCGTGTTTACATTTGAGGCGTAATAAAAATCCAGCACTTCTGTCTTCTGGAAAGACGGTTAAAATTTTAACGACACTTAAGGGTTCACTTTGCGGGTGTAAAGGGGTTGAGAATCGGCACCAACTGTGTCCAAACCTAGTTAGTAAAATTCAGTCAAGCGGCTAATTGGTACTCGTTGGTCTTTCAGATCCCTGATGCGGTCACACTGGTCAGGTCGAAGGGCAGAAGCACAGTGCGCCTCGAGGTTTGCCACGACTCCTTACCAAACCGTCAAGTGTTTCACGGACGGACAAGCCCACTAATGCTCGACCATGCGTGTGGTGGACTCACGGATAATCGGCCATTTTTAACACACACCGACTCAAAGTCGTATGCTTCTTGCTTACTTGTCAGAAAGACATAAGTTTGAAGGTATTTCAATATCATGGTGATCACTTATCAATCAGCAACTTATTGGCAGCACCTGAAAGACAGTTTAAATCCTGAAAAGCGAATTCCTTGACTTCTAGGTCTTCTGCTACTTTAATTGATCCAAATCATTGGATGCGGGGTCTGAATTGAATTATCTGATTAATTAATAATTTCATTCTGTAAATAGCTCCTTTCAACAATAGTTTGGAAAAAAGTTGTATTCGTGAGTCAAGTTTGCCAAATTGACGGAAAACTCCGGACATACATTGAAAAATATTTGAAGATCGTTGGAGGAAAAACTGCATCGCAGAAGATGACATGGATAATACCCTATCGGTATTATAATTTTTGACTGGGGGTTAATTGGCAGAAGTTCTTATCAACGAAGTAAAATCATCCTATCAGTCAATCAGCTTCGTTGAGAATAATTTCATTCATACCTTATTTGTTTAAAAAATTAATTATATCCAAATATTCTTCAATGTCCACAAGTTGGACAAGAATTTTCATAATATAATCATAATTTTGTTGGCAAAAGTTTGGCCCGAAAAATTATTGACTATCGCTACGTTACTGGAACGGTATGGGAGCTGGAACGTTGGTCAGTTCTTGTTTATTGAGAGTTTGCGAAAATATCGATCAGCATGATCCGTGTAATTTTATTTTATTTCATTCTATTTTTTAGCCAGCCATTACACTGTGGCATCAGTTCTGGTTTCTCTGGGCGGAGGATTGAAGCCAAGACCCGCCTTTTGTGGAGGCTTGGACCAATCCGAATGCCATGAGTCGCTGGAGTATTTCAATAATAAATATTGACTCAGGTTTTTTTCCTCGTACGAATCAAGCGATGCGGTTATAAAACTGAAGGGGATGAATCTCCAAAGCTTTTTACTCATCCCGTGTCCAATTTCCTAATTCCATTATTTGGAACCTTGCAATTTTCTTATTCACAAGTCTCGCAAGTATTCGCAAAATTTCAACCACGAGTCGATAAATCTTCTGGTGGAAGGAACTGGTATTATTATCAGTCTAAAACGACTTTTGCTAAGTGATGACCTCGGTGTCAATTACATTATTCGACAAAACATGTGTGGAATGACGTTTTAGCGGATCAATATAGCCTTGTCTGATAAAAAAAATAGATCCGAATGAATAAAGTAAATGAAATATAAGCCGTTAGTAATCCTCGAATAATAAGCAACGATGCATTCAATTTGATTCGAATGTATTTTCAGCACTCGATGTTTATTCGTATCGTATTTATGCGTTCCATATGCTTTGTATGTCGGTACATACACGGCAATACCACCAATATGCATTCCAGGGAGTTGAAAGCAGGAACTTGAATCCAATTTGAGACAAAGGATGATGAAAAGAGGGTTAGAAAAATCTGAACAATTCATTTTCCCACCACTAGCAACAGGTTAGGACAGAAAGTGTCAGTTTCTTCTCTTAACACACTCCAGACACGTCCGTGTCAGCTGGGGTAGACCCTCGAATTCTTGACATTCAATTTTCAAAAGCAGATCAGAAATTATCGAAACCGTGGTGTCTAAAAATCTGAAAATTTGAAGCGAGCGAATTAACGATCCATCGAACATCCCATAAAAATTTCATCGAGATCCGTCGAGACGTTGATCATATTCCCTTTTTTTTCTCCGAATGCGACGCGTGCCTGCAGCGTGTTCTTCGATGCAGGCGCCAGGCGATAGTAGGCGCCGTTTTTAACTGTGGGAACGCGCGTGGTGCAGGCGTCGGCGTCTGCGCGACGCCCCAAACACGACGTCTTCGAAATAGTGACGGCATTAGCAAATCGACATTTTTTTTCACACAATATCATAGTTTGGGGTGACTTGAAAAAAAAAAAAATTACTGTCATAGCAGCAGGAGAATATTTTGCAATTTTCATCGATTTGCAGTGCACATATGATCGATACGGTTCATTTTATACTCTCCGGATTCCTCGGAGTGACTATCAACTCCACTAGAGTGAAAATCGTGTCAGTCGTATAAAAGAGTGAATAAAGTCACCCTGAAGAATTTATAGAGTATACATTACAATGGAAAAACTGTTGAGCGGAGAATGTCAGATTATAGTTATCTCCGATCGAAGTCTCACGCTTATGAAACAAATTTTTTCGTTGATTGAATCACACAATTTGGAATGAAATATCATTTAAATTATAGTCATCATGAAGATACGCGTGACAAAGAAATTTTCAATTTGATTGCTGGCAACTAATTGAATTATCCCACTGATGATCTCAGTAATTAATTATCTGAGGTAGCTTTCCTCAACTATTCTAAGCTTTGAGTCATCCAAAATTCAAGTTATCTCACAGATTTTACTCTTGGCTATGATAATTACATGAACAAGCTGATTTAGGCTACCAATATGGCAGCCTTTGAACTTCCCGTATTTGCATGCTTCAAAATATTAGCATTTGTGGGCCACGACTCAGAGAACCTTCGAATACCAATTGCAAGCGAAGTCTCACGGTTTTTAATATTTTTTTTTTCAAGCATTTTGGATTCGTCATATCGAATTTTACAAATCTGACTTCAGATTCGCGTTCGGCGAGCCAAAAAACCTGTGGATACCAATTTTTGTCATTTTTATTTCTTATTTTAGAATTCTGTAATTCAAATAATTCAGAAAGTACTGCACCGATCGAAGCCAAAACCTAATCAGTTCTGAATTAAAAAAATCCGCGTCGATCGAGCCCAGTTTGGTCAAAATCCGCGTCTTCGGGCTGAAGATATCGTCCCGATAAAAATGTGACCTGGTCAGCCGATTCTCGATTTTTCGTCATACTGTGACTATTTTCTGATTGCGGTTACGGAAATCCGTTCCCATTGTGATTTGGTGGTTTATTATTTTAACCAAAAAGTCAAGTGCCGTGAAGAATTGAGAGGAAAATCCTGCGCCTGCCGTACAGACCGTGCCAGGAATCTGGGTGTCGCGGTGTCCGATTGCAGTCTTGGACGGACACCCGCTCCCGTCATATAGACGCCCGTAGACGACGCCTCGACGGTGGCGATGCCTTATAAAAGGGCGCTTTGTATTCCTATACGTCTAAACAACCATACCGTGTCCACGGCGTGGACGGGGGTCCGTGGCGGTCCCCGGGCCCTGCCACGGGCCGTGGACGTCCAACTTACCAAAATCCTACACAGAAGGTGGTGTGCTTTACGCGCATGGGGGGTCCTACCGCCCATGGAGATGCGTGTTGGAGGATCTGTTGCTCCGTTGCAGCGCTATCTGCCCGGGTCTGCATCTCACCCTGTACGGGTATACGAAACTATCGCATGTGACGCACACACACAAGTTTACGTAACAATGCTCGGGCCGGCGCCTGTAGCTTTTTTTCGCACCGGAAAAGTGGAGAATTTAATTCCGCCAGTTGCGTGGAAGAGACATTGCCGGAAGTATTTTCTCAGACTTGGACTTCACGGCGTCTTATTGAAAGTGGAATGATTCCGGCAGTGATATCACTAATGGATTAATCTCTACTCCCTGCTGAATCATTTTTTCCCAGAATCATAGCTGATCTGTACTATGACCAAGTAGTTTAATTTTTGAAAACGAATCATCGAAGCACTTCTTCTTCCTTCCTTTGGTTACATCAGTTGCGAAACTATTTTCGTCATAATTTTTGACAAGGGTAGGTCTCTAAATTCTTACGATATTGAAAAGAGGTGCGTAAAAAAATCCCTTCAGCAGTTTTTAAATAATGGTAGTATAGACTGTGGAAAAAAATATCACTCACCTCCGATGGAAGTAGCAGTGGGCAAAATCTTCTCCTTCGCGAGATTCCTTGCGCTTTACACTTCCATCTCGGGGGGCTGCAATTTTTTTTCACAGTTCATACTATCATCATTCAAAAACTGATGAAAAGATTTTTTTATACGACTTCTGTGATACCCGTTTTGAAAATTTCACCGAAGTCTCCCCTTAAACTGAAGGGGGATTTGCCATGATCTAAAAACATTGCAGAAAAAGAAAATCATTGGAGATCTTCCTTTTCTTTTCTTGTTTTCGAGGTTTAGGGTTGAAGTGATAAAAAATCGTCACTGTATTTGAGTTTTTCCGAATATTAGTTTGATTTTTATCCTTTTTCGGTGAAACCACTTTCACTAGAGGCACGTCGTACGTGGGGAGCGCCGGGCAAGCTGAACCCCTTGTACGTCGATCTCGAAAACAGTAGTTTTCGGCGAATAAAAAATATTTGCCAGAGCTTTTTCCGGTTTTGGCGCTTTTTTTCGAAAAATCGTGATTTCGGCTACGTTGGTCATAGAGAAATTGGCTTGGGCTCTTTTTGTTCGAGAAAGAATATGGAATTGCCCTTACAAACAATATCGATCACAGAAAGTTTTCGATTTTTTCCGAATGTCTTTTGAAACACTGGAAATACCCACCAGATTACGTTTGAAACTATCAACAATTGTACGAGTTGATAAATCTTAAAGGTCATTGCAGGCGAATCGCTTCTATGCTGTTTCATATTTTTGGCTGAAAATTGGTGTACATACATACTTCTTGCTCCTTCACGGAATTTGGAGAGTTCGTCAAGCCCAAATGTCTTACTGCGGTCTCAAAATCGAAATCTCAAAGTTTAACTATACTCCTACAGTTGCAAATATTTTTGCCTGAAATGTGTTGTACATAATATTTACAACATGAATCGTGTCAGATTTTTTATATCTTGCTATATAAAAAATGCTGAGAATCGCAACGGTTCAAACATTCATCTGCACTCCTGGGTTTGATGGAATACTTTTTGGAACACACAAAACAGTATTGGTGCGAGATAGACTCTGTGGAAGATACAGACTCTCACAGCCGATAGCTTTTTTAATTATAGGCATTGCAGACCTTTGCTCGATAATAAATGTTTAATTGCTCTTCTATACCTTGTCTCTGGGGCTTAATTACCCACTGATGTCAAACATGCATAACACGCACTTGAGTTATTCTCAAGCAACACTCTCGATTAGCTAGCCTTAGTTAGCGTTATAAAACATGCGGTTAATGATTGATTCGGGGTGTAAAACCATTCGATACTAGGCCTTCAATTTACCAATTTCCTTATCTTCAGAATTGAGCTTTTCAATACTTTATGTTTTGGCAGGAACCAAAAATCAATCAATTTGGTTCGGTTAGTCCGATGAATTCAAATTTTAGAAATTTACCTAATCACATCGCAATCGGAACCAAAAAAAACCGCCTCCGATTAAGCTTGATTCTCAATGAGTCGATCCCCATGAGCTTTTGCCCACTCTAAGAAGCTGTCACGTGAAAAATTGTACCTCCGAATTGTGTGATTGAAATTTTTTTTCTCTCCTGTCGACTTACTGGGAACCAACGAAATAAGTATTTCTTCTAATTGTACGCGAGGGAAGTTCGTGAAGAAAATTTTGTTCAAATTTTGTTCTCATCGAAAGCTCACTTGAAAAATTGATTCACGGTCGTGCGTTTCGTTCTTTATCGCATGCCATTATCCTGGTGAGGATCGTGCGTAGTGTTTGTTGACAAATCGCGTCTCGAGAGCAGCAGGAAGATACTCGCACTGGATTTTCTGCACTTATGCGGATACACATACCTACGCCAGAGGCAAAATTTTCTCACGAGAGGTCCCAGACCCGTAGGCCGTAAACTACAGACTCTAGACAATTGCGTGGATCTGTCTGTCTAGACGGGTGCATCCCTTGCCGGTTACATTTACCAGAGATTGCTTTCTGCTTTCTGTGAACAGGCCCAAAAATTGTGAAAATTCTTTTCATCTCTCTTTCTCTCTGTCTAGTCTAGTAACAATATTTCTATCCACGAGAGACAGAGATTCCCTGCCAAAGATCAAAGTATCGTATAAAAGCTACCATTATCAAAAATTTCGTCAGAACCCATCAATGCGGAGAATTTACAACCACAGCACAACCGATCAAGCTCAGAAAAATCGAATCGAGACTGTGGAAAGTGATCAAGCAGTTTGATTGGTTTTCTTGGGAGATTGAACTCGGATGATTTGCAATTATTGATTAAGATATATACTATATGAAGTAATTATATCGCCCTAGCGAATGGTATAGTGAGGTTGCTATTTAAAATAATCGAAACCAGCGAGAACGGTAGCCCGATTCCAATTACAACCTTATCTTATAACCTTTTTCTTTTCTTTTTTTTTTACTCGCGTCCTAAAACTTAAATACACAGAAGAAGACGGAGCTATGTTCTGGACAGCATCACGACCCCACTGTCTGCGACGCGGCTCCTCCGTCGGCGTCGTCTCGTACTATAAGGTCGCTGCTGGAAAATCTGATTCTTAATCAAGCACAGAAACAATGATTTGACAAATTGTGGGAATAATTGAAAAGAGTTTCTTTCAATGATTCTGAAAAGTTATTCACAAGCACAGAAACAATTATTGATCAAATCGTGGGAATAATTGAAAGATGAAGTAAAAATTTTCAGTTTTGGAGACAGGAAAAAATCTCAGATATCCTATGATCAAGAATCACGAAATAAAATGTCGTGAATTCGTCTGAAATAAAATTGTTAAAATTTGAAAATTCGCCATTTTTTCAAAAATTAATTTACACCAATGTAGTCCCAAAATGATGAAAAAAAAATGTTGAATTTTCAGATTCTGTAAAAATTGATCAAATATAAATTCATATCAATTATTCAACCAATGAAATGCAGTGAAAAAGTAAGTCGTATTTTTTTATCATTCTTCTTTTAGAGACTGCTGAAGGTGGCGGTGGCTGTTGGCTGTTGGTTTATCCGGTATAACAAAATGAAATGTGTTAGCCGTTAAAATATTAAGATATCGGGATGTGATGGGTGAGTCATATTCGTGGACCTATGGGAACTGACTACGAGAGAAACCCTTCTCCTGTGGGAAAGAATTCATTGCTCGAGTTTTCTACCTACATACTTCATCTCGAGCTTGAGTTAACTGTCGTTTTATCGTTGTCCAACATTGTATCAACAAACTCAGATGATTACGAACTCTGGACCACTTTAACTCGCGGAGAGACTGAAGAAGAGTCCATGACCAAATTTATTCGATCCCTAGACCGGAGTGAATATATTCATTAAATATACCTATTCACGTTTTATTACACGTCAATCTCAGACGTCAGCTGATAAAATTATTATCAATCGCAGATATAGTGTGAACGTGAAAAAAAAAATTCATATTAAAATTAATTAGTATATTTATTAAAAAAAAACGTAAGAATACAATTTCATCGATATTCATGATTCTATTTAATCTAGTATACTAAATGATACCAAGATTACCTGAACAGGAAAAACATGATGAAAAGATAAAGCAAAATCCGAGTGGCTTTTGAAGATTCCGTAATTTTGTGATTTCATACGATTTCGCATGATTTTTCGTGTTTTTCGATGACTTCAAAGTATTTCGAAGAATTTTGACAAAACTGATTTTGTACGACTCAGTACAATTCCAATGCATTCCTTGTCTTATCTCAACTGATTTGAAACCAAGGTGTACAGCTGATTTCACAAGTGAATAGGCGCTCAGTAAATTCGGATGTATCTGTGAAAAAAACCCTCGGAAAGATTTCTATTGATCATTATTATCTGGGTTGAATATAGTATCAACTATTCTTTACAGTAGACCGATCTAAAATATAGTATTCCTAACTACAAGTCAGTTCGATTTACAACAATCAAAAATTTTCTCAGTGAAAAATCCTGGTCAAAATTGTAACATTGATTCATCGTTCATTAAGAATATTGAAATGAAGGGAATCAATCGTGACAGACAATCAATCATAAAGATTAAACTGTGTGACTACAGAAATAAAATCGATAAAAATATGTATAATTCCAAGTTTTCACACAGATTCATCGTCAGAGTGAAAATCCAGTTACCTGGAGTCGGTGCAGAGCCGGAGTAACGTTCGTCGGTAGGAATACTCGTACCGTACCCAGGATAAGTCGGTAACTCTGAATGAACAGACCGGTTGAGTATCTTCGAAGCTTCGACTGATTCCCACCAGATGTCATCGTAGCTGGTGACCATTCCTGCACTGAGAAAAATCATTCATTAATTACATAGATCTACTGTTTTCACTATTTTATAGACCGCATAGATCGTAGATCGACACTCTGAAAAATTGTAGGGGCTTCCAAAATTAGAATGACAGTCATTAAAAAATATTTCTGCGACTCGTTCGCCTTTTTAAAATCTTTTTTTTATCATAGCTAATCAAATTTTTTACACATTTGGAATACAATTCGAAAAGGAATTCTTTTTCACAATAAGTCAAAGCATGAGAAGCATTCGTTAGGAGTCTAGTTTGAGTCTGGAGGTACCTGATTTATCTAGGGAAGAAAAGTCGAGACAGCTTAAGGTAGTGGCAATAGTCAGTAAACATATTATTTCTATATTGAAGTATTCAATAAGTAAAAGAGCCGGCAGGGAACGGGAGTCTTCTGCGCGGGTGCGCGCCCTTTGAACCAGCCTAAAAAAACACTGGAACCCGGCAAGAAAAGACCTTCCCGATATCTTAATCAAGTTAGTTATCAGCCGCTAATGAATTCCTGACAAGGGTTACAAATCCCACATTACGAAATTAGTTTGAACCTCTGCTGCTGAAAGGGCTCTCCAAGCCATTTATTTAAAACTCGTAAATCACTAAAAATGGGACTAGGGAGCGAGGGCAAAAAATGCCCACGGTCCATTGAGCGGCATGGGAAAGGGAAATTGGATTTAGGATTTTTTCCCTCTTATTCTTAGCGGGAAGGTGAAAGGAGGCAGCCTCTCGCCTCCTGGAGAAGTCAATTAGGGTCGTTGTTCGCCTTGGGATTATAATAATATTTTGATCGGCGCGAACAAGGGTGTCTATATAGACGTTTAACGATTTTCAGTCTGAAAAAACAAGCAAGAAGAACGAGGAGGAGGAGGATGAGAAAAAATAAAGAATAATGACCCGAAAAATAAACCCTGCTCTTAACTACTCTTACACTCATCAAATACTTCCTGCTGCTCTATAATTTCACGGTGAAAATTAGGTAATCGTCTTCTCTCCCCGTATGGAATAATAATGATTTTCACACGTATACGATCTATGCGATACTTGGATAAATTCGATTACCCCTGATCAAGGCAACGAAGCGATTAGTAATTACATTCAGAAATCGTAATCGATGATGAAAATTAAATTCTATCCAATTACAAAGCAGTGATCTAGAACCTCGGGCATTTTATCATCCGCTCATCCCAACCGTCTAAATTAGTTTGATCTTTGAACGGACGTGACGATCGTACCTACTTTCTAAAATAACCAAGTTAATTTGAACAACTTGATCGAAGTATCTTGTGTTCGATGTATAACAGCCGCGCCAAACGGCTAAGTCATCCGGGCACCTCTTGAAAAACGACTCTGATCTTCGGATTAGAAGTTAATCGATGATGACGATCCCCGAACAACGGTACAACCATCATAGGGCAGTTAACTCTATGCTCACACCGACTGGTAAGGAATTTATGTAAACCAGGTATATTTGGGTAAAGAGACTCGAAGCTACGTCTAACATTAATTTTTCTGACATAGTCACGAAAAGTCCATTTGACGGTTTTCACGAACTGCGCATGGCAACTGCCTGGAAAAGTCTTTTCACGGCAGCTTTGAAGTTGGTTGTCTAAAGAGTTTGTGCTGTAAAATATCCGTTTTTATGTTTCCTCTCCATTCATAAACTTGAATTTTTTTCTGCAAAAATCAGCGTAGACAGTAGAATTGTCACTAGAACAAGCGTCACAAGTTAAATTTTTGAACTTCCGGTTAGATGCCCACTGGTGTTTTTCTCAGTTATATCATCCACCATCTCATTTTATTAGGTCTCCATAATTTCATTGCCTTTGCTCGTTCCGAAGAATGATTGAACGTCTTTCCAGATTTATGACTAATTTACAACGTCGTCTGCTAGCCTGTCCTAAATAGGTCAGTGTATGTTGTAGAGTTAATTCGTCACTGCCAACTGATTCGTGTGAATCAACAGATTTTTTTTCAACCAAACAAACACACACGTCGATGAAACGTCAAAAATGGGTTTTGAAATTCCAGAGTAAGTCATTCGTATCCCGTGGGTTTCTGCAGGACTTATCCCAACGTCTCGCAGGCTCGGAGCTTTGAGTGTTTTGTTTTTGAGTTGCGTGCGCGAGACACCGGGGGGTAGGCCCAGGGTGGTCCAATTTGTCTGTCGGTCCGATATTGTATATTGTGTTGCAGACCCGGAGCCGGTAATGATAAAGATTGACGACGCCTTGCGTCGCTCTGAACTGGTCCGTGTAGTTATGAGAGTAAGGTAGGCAGACCGAGGGGCTGCGTTAGGTGGATAGCCTTCCGTCTCTCAAGTCCAGATTCCGAGATAGGGCGAATGGAAAAAATGATAAGACCCGCGTTTTCGAGATTTTCCAAAGGTTTTATCGGAACCCGAAATAGCGCGTCGATTTATATCCCGCGACGTGGATTTATGGGGTAGAAAATGAAACGAAAAAAAAAAAAATTGATGGCTTATATCATAATTGATGTCCTCATCGCCTAATTCCTCCGACACGACCGCGGTCGATTGGCCAGCCTCGGTCAATCTCGGAGCTCTTGACCAATCAGAGATCCGATCGAACGGGAAGGTCGTAAAAGTCTCGACTGAGGTCAACCGGAAGATAAGGGAGGGCAACGAGCTGCCAACCTAAAGACGATAAACAATTTGTAACACCAGGAGGAAAATCACTTGATACGTCGAACCCGGTACTCCTGGCTCCAGCGAGACCGTATTTTATATACGTAGGCGCTGATGCATTTATGGCATATGGATATTAAACTAGATTTATTCTTGCTCAGGCTTTACCCTACAACTGATGAAATGTAACCTACCATTACCCGATCGTTTCTTATGCGTATAACGCGTGTATGCCTCCGTTCGTATCTACAATTCAGATAAACTTCCATATCGCTGGCTGTAACGAAACAGAAACGCATAAAACACTCTCTTCGTAGCCAGTATCATAATTATGTTCGTAATTGGTTCTCCCACTGTGAGTGTCGTAATTCTGTGTCATTTACGTCCGTCTTTCCTCCACTCGATGTGACATCGATTAATTTTATGATCTCCGGATGACATCGAGACGTCAACTTTTTCTGCTATCTTTTGCATTTCGCCCTCGGGTGTCTAACGATCTTCTAACACGGCTGAAAATTGGCCGAAGCCACGTCGACGGAACCGCTAAACCGAAGAGGAAGAAAGACAGAGAGTGAAAGACAGAATAAAAGAGGATAAAAAAAAAGAGAACGAGAACGAACGAATGAATCGAAACAACAAAAGAAGGCACGGTATACGTTACTAATGGTTTCGGGTTTTGGAGGCCCGCACAGTGGGATGAGAAACATCTCCATTTCGGAGCCAACGAAAGAATTCATAAGAGAGTAATGTTTGCCGGTTGAAAATTAATTTAATTTGTACGAAAGAGAGAATGGGAGGAAAAGGACTGACCGCGCGCGGCCCTCACGGTCAGGCTAGAACTCTGCGGAACCCCCCGCTGCGTAAAATATCGTGAGCCAACTGCTTCGGACGCTGTGGACCTGTCTCCACCACGGACTCCTTAGCGGGCCATTCAAGTAACCTACCAGCTATAATTGATATGGATGTCTCTAAGGACCATTCGGTTTCGATTTAAATTATGACGCGGTATGATATCCGATTCGTCAATGTTGTCGAGCGTGTTCGCTCGTTGTACTCACATCCTCGTGCGAGTTCCCCCACATCGATACCCACCCGAGCTTCATTGCTATCGGTCAGATTATACAGCTTTCGAAAACCCGGGAGCTGACCAATTAAACCGATGATAGAATCGAGTTTGTCGCGATCGAAGACGGAGGCAGGATGGTATCGTTTGCAAAGGACGACCCCCAAAAAGTCTGGAGGAGTTTTTAGTAAAAATTTAAGACGCTCCGTGGCTGAAACCTCGGCGAACACACGGACACGAGATAACGATCTGAGGTATCGGTCTGAAACAAATGCTGAATGCAAGTCGGCCAGTGTTTGGCCTTTGTCGGCTGAATGGACCCTGTATTATACTCATCGTATTCACCACACCCGGATAGAATCCGAGCTGCAGTTTGACCGTGTGGGTCTGTCATAGAGAACAGTTATTGATTGCGCTTGGAAGTAACCAGCCCAGAGGATTGTCCGCTCGGTATAATTCATGTTTCGATATACATATACGTATAATACCTGAGGGTTTATTATTTGTATCTTCATTAAGCGTTGGTATAGCGCATAGGCCGTAGCGGATATCTCGGAGTTTTGAATAGATCCGAGCACGCAGCCTCGGAGTCGGACTCTTTGATAAAAGACGAGTGAAGCCAACACCTATAATAACAGCTCGGAACTACTTTTCTAGTTTTCGTTTTTTTTTTTTACTTCATAGTTTTCAGCCGTAAAAAATATAGAAATTTTACAAGCCTGCTTGAGGGTCATTTGTAAACATCAGGTGTCGCTTTTTGAGTGAGAAATTTTTATTGGATATCATATGGTCCCGGAGTCTAGGAGATTTTTAAAATGCAAAAGATAAACGCCTCTTTTGGGTTTACGATGGTAACAAAAATTAACGTTTTTATCCATTCCGTACTTTAATCACTCAAAGTCATAATTATGAAGTATTTCTATTTTTTTATTTTTACTTTATTCGGAGATTGGAATAATTAACTTTAGGTATATTTTTAGGCCCTTTTTCTCCGACACTAGGGTACTCCTCGTGGGTGAAATGCCAATTGATCAACCGGTTGTGTTTATCAGTGTCATTAATACTTACCTAATCTGTGGTATACGGTGCGTCAGAAAAATCGTTATCTCAAAATTTAAATTAGGACGATAGGTTGTCTAAAATCCTAAATGAAAAACAAGCTGATTAAGATATGATCCCTTTTTTTGTCGAACCGCTATCACGGCTTTCAAATCTCCTCGTCATTTATTGATATTATTTTCTGTTACCACTTTCGGATATTATTTATTCCCAACGTGCCCCAAAGGTTAGGAAAAACATCTGAGGAATTCGACGAAGGAATCGACCCTCGTTTTTTCTCCTTTTCTTTCGACCTTACGAGTCTATTAAGAATCTAACAGATTTCTCAGTAATTAATCGTACAAATCTCCTTCTTCCCTTGAATTCGAGTCAGAGAACTCACAGAGCGATTCTCCCTAGTAGATAAAACTCGTTTGATTGGAAATCATTTTTTCAACCATCGGTAGTCGAATCGAAATTCAGTCAAGATTGCGATCCGGGACGGGACGCAGGCAGAGGCAATAAATCTATAGAATAACCGAAACGTGATAAGCTGCGAACAGTGGTCGAGAAGTTGATTCGATCTCCGAGTTACTCCCGGGGTCCAGCGAGGTTTCTACGTTTTTACCTGGCTTTTTAGTGGGGTAAGTTGGGCGCAAACAAAGGAGATTATTTTAACGATGACAAACGATCGACCCCGCAGGTCCCCGGAATCCACAGGGACCCAGAAATTTTAATTTTCCCGCCCCGCCCCCCGTCGGGTCCAAAAAATACAAATTACTACCACCCGAGTGTAAATGTCGTTGTGTCGAATAGAAAGGTCAGCTCGATTTAAAAAACAATTTTTCTTTAGATCGCCATTGTGCGCCAACACCCTCCTCTTATACCTGTTCCAAAGATCTATCTGCCCCTTGCCCCGACCTTCTCAGCTTCGTCTCGGGTCCAGCGAGACCATCTTTGGCGAAGGTAATCGCTTGGAAAATTTTCATCTTTGTCGTCGATACTCCCACGTAAATAAATGTTCTGGACATGATTTCTATCCCCTGGCCTGTGCACGCGAGACTCCCGAGTTCTCATGGACCTATTTCTCATACAATAAGTGCTTTCGCACCTTACCGCTAGATTTCGCGATTGCTTACGACGTACGTGGGACTCACGGAGAAGTCATGGGCTCCATACGCACACATTCCAGCTCTAAACGGCGGGCATTTTACACTTGGTAATTACATTGATTAATCTTGTGTAAATCGGCGTTTATGTATGTAGGGTGAAAGTGGGCGATCCACGCGATGTTGGTAAAAGCTTGTCAATAAAACGGCTAATCTTTCCAGTCAGAATTCCGAGTTGATGAATGAGCGATCAAAATTTATTGCATAACGTACCTACATTGCAGCAGCACCGTTGATCTTGACGTTACCACAGGATACGTTGCAAAAAGTTATGCAAAACGATTACCTACTGGTGGAGAAGAAAATATCGTAGATTGGCTTGACCACCGTAACGTGGTGCTTGGACCCAATTGCATCTTGTTCAATGTGGCCTTGTGTCACGCGCTGTTTACCAGAATTTTTTTTCAATCAACACCACTAACCGTTTACGTTGAATATTTTACAGAATACGATGACCACGGAGCAATATAAGACATTGACTCATTCATCGTCTAATAGTTTTTTTGCGGTTTTGCATCCATTTTTTTAAGAATGTCAAATATTCAGTAAAAGATCTCAATTTTCGGTCATGAGTATCGAGTATTTGTGACAGAAACTATGAAATGCATTCAACCTGCATTTCTATATTCAATGCACTTGCGATTTTGAGGGAATCTGCAACTGAAATGGCTAACAATAAGTTACGCAGGATCTTCGAACCCTAACATCCAGAACGACTAATGTTACATAAAACATAACATTAGTTGCAAATCATTGATATACTATGGAAACAACGACAAAAAAAGTGGAAATGTGCTTTTTGCAAGTTTATACAGACGGTTTTGTTGTGCTTTCATTTATACCTTCGGGTGGCTCGGTATCACTTTGAAAGACCCACAAGCAAGTGGTTAAACGCCTGATGGTCTTCCAGAAGAACATGAAACAATGAGTTAATTTTTGATCCTGGGATGTTCGTTGAAATTTGAATGAATATCGGATGTCTGAAGAGTAGATATACATATATAAGGTAATTGTTATTTGAGTTGCATCACTCGTTTCGTTGTCTCGTTGGCAGTCTCTTTGCGAGTCTCAGGGGTGGCCTTTTGAGTGAAAGAACGCCCTGGTGTACGCCAGGACTTTGGGAGGTTCATTTCGGTATCGAGGCATCATCACCGAGGCGGTACTCTTTGACGCAGATGACTCGCGCTAATCCGTTAAGTTAGACAAACAAATGACAATAGAGATCGGTATCTGAGGCACGTATCGGCGGCGGCCACGGGACGTTGCGTTGGGTAGATTCTCAATCTCTTACATTTGCGCTCCCATCATCGGGGGTCTGCAGGTGGTGTAGGTACGTTGGTGGCTGGGTCCCCCGGCTCCATACCTTCCGTTCTAATGATCCAGGGCCCTAATGAGTGATCGAGGAAACTAATTGGGCTTAAGCTGCCCCAGCCTTTGTTGTGATATGACGTACACATGCGCCGGTCTCCTGCAGTATCGCGATCGCATCTCTATACCCGGGATATAATTCTCTGACGTTGAAAATTAACGACGCTGGAGAGATACCTCGGGGGAAATGAAAAATGCGGAATTCAAACTGACGGACAATTATAATACTCCGGATTTTAGCCGGACGACGGGAGACGTCGGGACGATTTGTTGTCTCCTAATACGAGCCTCTAGGGCAATCAAGGGTGCTTCTCAATTGATTCAAATCCAATGGAACCAAATTAAATCCGTGTAGTCGAACGGCGCTCTTATACGAGGAATCGGAGAGCCGAAGGAGCGGAGGGCAGTATCACAACCGGGATAAACCATGATTCCGAGTAGTCGGACGTGCATTCGAATTTTTTATTCGAATTTAAATGTGCCGCGAGCATTGCACTACATCGGATGGCGTCACTCGTAAATACGATGCTGGCCCGAAGGTATCATGGGAGTACAAAGAGGCCAAGACGTCTCAATCCGACCTCCTTGGAGGGTCTCGAGTCCCGGGGGCCCTGGCCCACGTCCAGACCAAGTCCCGGGCTCTCGGGTCCGTTCGGAGTTGTGAGTTGGTATCCCTCCGACGGTACCGCGGTGGTACCATCTCGCGGTTTCCTCTACCCTTCGAAGAGACTCGGCCGGCTCGCAGAAACCGCGCCGACTTGGAAAGGGGCCGAGCCACACACCAGGTCCCACAGATCACCGGTGCTATCTCAACGCCGAGATCTACCTCCGTTCAACGAAGCACCAAACTCTCCTTCTACACCGCGTTCACCCCATTCGCCTCGGTCTTCTCCTTTTCAACCAACTCCTCCTTCTCGTCCTTATCCTTCTCCTACTCCCTTGATGGCCTCCATCTTCTTCCCTCTTCATCCTCTTCTTCTTCTTCTTCTTCTTCTTCTTCTGTTGATCGTATATAGAAGAGCAACACGCGGACCTCGATGTTACGCTGCTGTTTTGCTCAAAGAGAAACGTCCCAGCGTTGCCACTCTTTTGTTTATAGAATAATGAAATGGAACAAAAATCATACAGGCGGTGTTTTTGCTTTTCACGATCGTCTGTCCAGGATCCTTTGTAGATTTTTTTCATGAAAAGTCTACTACTCTAGTTTATTCAATTACACTGCCTCTACGCGAATCATTTCGACGATCGAATCCTCTCGACGGAACGAATCCGTGTACAACGCCAACTGCATTATTCTCCGCCCGGTGGTCCGGATCATCGTCGAAATTCTCTCGGATGAAGAAGCCGGGTCTAGGATGAGAGCGCGAAAGAAGAAGCCGTGATAGAAACAACGCGTTCTATATAACATCGAAACAAATGAGCGTCGACGTAAGACACAAAAGCGGTTCGTAAAAAAAGATACCGTGGTCCCTGGCCGCGTCTCTACGGTAGCCCCGGCGCGTTCCGAGTTCGGTAGCCGTAAGGTAGTATGAGGCGGGCTACAGTGGCTATATAGTAATGACCAGTGAAGAGTAACCACCGCTCGGTCAGTCATTGGTGATCACTGATCAATGCCCTCCGCGAGGCGCTATCCCTCGTCAAGTATGACGATGACCGATAACAGACGAAGCGGCATCTTTTGTTGTCCGTTTCGGATCCCCGTGCGTTTCCGCTCTCCGCGGCAAGCGTTTAATTATTTTATCACTAATGGCCGTCCCCTTTATCAGCGTCTTCGGTATATATATTGTTATTGATCCGGTAACGGGTCCTATCCTCCTATTAGCGGTCCGATCCTGCGTGACGGAGCCCCGGTCAAACCGAAGAAAGTCATAAATGGTGTTTCAGATAAAGACGGATCATCCGTACCGCGGTGAAAATACGAATACCGCGGCGAACTGAACCGGAGGACGTCTTTGTCTCGAGGAGAGTTCGGAACTGGCTACCGGCGGACTGCTATGGTAATGCCGCATGTCATTTGTTAATTTAAATATCACGATAATTCAGTCTGCCCCGCGACCGTGCACGGGCCTCAACCGACCCTCGCCTTCGCGTTTCTGTTCTCTCCTTTTGTTCCTCTTGCGTGCTCTTGCTGCACAACGGCGAAGACGCGGATCCTCGAATGCCTACGTACGTGCTTGCCAAACGGTTTTAAAATTTCAAATTAGCTTCAATCGCATTGCTCTCATGGCCCACCGGCCCGACGCGATATCTTCGAGGCCAATTCAGCTGCCGTTAGCGACTCTAACGTACGGTAATCTCACTCTCCTCGTACTCGAACCCCTTGCTTACTCACTCACTTCGTTACTCTATTACTGTATATAGGCACCTACCGCCGATCAGAATGTTGAGAATTCGTCTGCTCTCCCGGGCCTCGGTCCGTCTTGTATACCCGGATTCTCGTTGAAGCCGGAATCTTCAATCGGACAAATCCTTTCCCTCGTTCAATTCGCTATTAGCTGCAAGCTCGTCATAATTCGTAGATCATTCGCGCCTCAAATCCTGAACTTTTTCCCTGATTAGTAGATGAAGCCCTGATAAGGATGAATCGCTCTGATTTTCTCAGTTTTGGGGATACCTGACTAGGCAGTAGCGAGGACATGTTATCGAGGAATTTCGTTGAGGATAGCTTTATCCTTCTAAGACTGTGATCAGAGCCCAAAAAGGCATCCTGATGTGTAGTTGCTGATGAAGCTGAAGCTAGCAGCCATAGTCAGCAGCCAAAAGTGCTGGATTCAATTAAAATGAGACAATAAAGGGCCATAGAATTTTTATTTTGCGAAATATTATGTAAAGGACTTCCATGAACCAATAGACATGAATCTGTACTACATGATTTTGAAATTTTTGGCTGCCGACTATAGCTGCTACTTCTGGGCTTCCACACTGAAACCTGACTAGGGCCTCGTCAAGGTATTTGATGGAAGCCCGGATGCAGAAACATCTTGAGGACAAATCAGGGCTGCCCTAACATCAGCATGACTTTAGAAGGATTCAAATAGGCTATCATCAAGTAGAGGTGTCCCCAGCATAACCTCACTAGGGAAATGTGGCTTCCTCGAGTAGGTAACTACCAGCAAGGCCCTGGTCTGGCTGTTGTGTCTGATATATACGTTACAAATCGGGGTGGTTTTTGAGGCCCTCTCGAGAGTCTTAGAACGATTTCTGCACTGGATAACGTATTTCGATCGGGGTCCTAGCTAATTTCTACGCATGAATCGCTAAGGAGTTTGGATCGAGGGTCTGTAACAGCGAGAGAGTCGTAGTCGAGTCTCGAAACGCGAGCTGGTCGTCGGTGAGAGCCTGAGGGCCCACGCCAATAAGCGAGCGAAAAGAGCCTAAAAAGTCTTAAACGCGAGAGCAAACACAATTAGAGGACTGGCGGCTGGTCAGTCAGGTTCAGAGCATGGATGTGTCTCGAACCCGCGGCACACGGGCCTCTTCAGAGTGAAGACTCAATCCGAATCGGAGCCCGCGTCCAGCAGCAGCACCAACACCGACTTGCCTCGAGCCGCGGGTATAATATATAACTGTATAAGTATATAGCCAGTAGGTAGGCACGGTAGAAAGAGGCGTAATAGCCAATCATACCGTCGTCGCAAAAACTTCTTTGAGGATCGTAAACGGAATGGGGGTCTCACCGAGGCCCGACGGAAGAGATGAGGATTGCGGAGCACCATCATCGGCTACGGGGCGGACGCTACACGAGTACTCTGACGCGAGGCGAAAGAAGATGGGACGCAAAGGTGAACCGGGAAAAAGAAGGGAGATGCACCATTCACCGTCGGGGCTTGACCAGGACCGGGGGGAAGATATTAATTAGAATAATTGCTGCTAACAGGCTCGTTAGCGTCGAACTCGGATAGCGAACGAGGGACTGAGAGGAGTAAAAATAAAAGGACCCCGTGTGCCATGCTGTATGGGGGCGACTCTTGGTCAGGACCTCGATCCGACAAGTAATTACAGCAATCCTCCGCGAAACAACTAGCACCGATTCACATGTGACTCTGCGGAATTTGCATGAAACGTTTCGGAATTGGTTTTTGAGAGAGGTCTCGTTACACGGTATACTCGGGGGCAGAGTCCATTCCTGGTTGAAGTTTTCCTGATATTCGTTGCTCGCCGAGTCCCTAATCAATTCCAATTAGAGAGTTGGAATATTACGGGCGCTCTCCTCGTCCTCGAGACTCCGGGGTTGCTCTAACGGGGCTGGGAGCGAATCATGTAGGCTGCAAGGAGAGACTATTAGCGAGCGCTCTGATTCGCTCTTATACGCACTTATTCCCGAAGTGGTCTTCGGGCAGTAAATCAACCGTAGCATTGGCTCTATACGAAACGTACGTTGAAACTGATTCGAAACGGCCATGCCATCCGGCTAACGAAGCAAACATAACTTTGCCCGTACAACTCAATACCCGATCCTCTGTGACAGTCGGTAAAACAGAGTATTTCTAATTGGCTGGACGGTACGCATGCTGATTAGGGATTTTCTTTATTCTCCACCAACTAACCACTGTCGTAGCCACCGGTGGCCTCAGCCAAGAAAACCCATTGATCGCGAACGTGTGGAAAATACACAATTGCCAACTCCGTATACCTAGTAGAACCGTGAAATTTTACATCCTATTATTTCAACGACGAATCTTTCATCTACCGGCTCATTACTGTCCTTTGGTTTTTAGTAATTTCAACACAACTCACATCAGCTGCAGTGAATAGGCACACGATATTTTATTCCACCATGAACGGAAAGGTCGATTTCGCGGGCAGATCAGTGTTTACATTTTAGGTTATGTGACTCCGACCGAGCCGTACTAGTCGGTACGGCAGAGAAAACTGGGAAGAAAGACTTTCAGGGAAGAAAGACTTTCAGGGAGGAAAAACTGGTCTTTCTTACCTAATAGTCTCCCAGCGGAAAGAAAGAGTTCCCGGTCGGTAAAGCCGCACTTCGCTCCCCCAAAATAGGTAGCGAAATCGGCCTTTCCGTTCATGAATGGAATAAAAGTACTTCGATGATGGTTGAGGCTTTGTGTTTCTCGTGAAGCTTTACGGTAGCCTTCGTATAGTTTTGACGTATGTAGTAAAGGGGTAACGCGATGACTACGCGGTAAAAAATGTATAATGTCGGGTTCCAGGAACCCGGGGTATGGAGAGTCTCGACTTTCATTTTTAACATTGTGCTCGGATTTTAACAAGTAAAACAAAACATTGGTTAGAGATGGGTTCGTTCGGTCCTTTAAACTATAGACCCTCGTATCACGGAGGCGGCTTGGAACAAAGTCTAGCTAATAGAGTCATTCGGTATAGTCGACGTCAAAAGTTCTCTCCTATACTCACAAATCATAAGATTAGAATTTTAAATTCGAATCTCGCTTCGGTATACTTATATACACAGAGTTTTGGTCGATCGACAAGAACACTACAGCGCATATCCGCTTGCCTCGAGGGAGAGCGAAAGAGAGGCAGATAACGCGATGAGGAAGAAAAAAAAATGAATAAAAAGTTGGAGAAAAATAGGAAAGGGAGATACAGAGAGTGAGAGGGAGGAATCGTTGAATTCCTCGAGAATCTCAAGTCCCGATCTTTGGTCCTCCTGAGAAGCTGAAGAAACATAGCAAACGCAAGGATTTAAATAATTACCATTTTACGTGTTGTGCGCACGAACTTGTAGGTAAATTCAAAGCCGATTGCAGCAGCGCTCTCTCGCGAGGAAACGAAAGAGAGTCGGAGACAGGAGCACGCGCGAGCGACGCGACGCCGAAACTCGGTTCGGTTTAATTAAAGCTAGTTAATTTTCTTTGGGCGAGTCCAGTACCGCGCCAATGCAACTGGTAATTAGTACGAGCTCGGACGGCGTTGTTCTTTTGTTTTGGTCCATTCCCAGCCTCCCTCTCTCTTTCTCTCCTACCCCAACCCGAAACCTCCACTCGGACGCAGCAGCGGCTGCATCACCGAGTCACTCGCTTACTTGCGCTTTTTCAGTTTCGTTATAACAAAGGCGAAACTTGATTGATTATTAATCGATAGTTGGGCCAGTAGATTTTCCCAATCTCAACGTTACTTTTTTTTCTTCTTTTGTACTACCCATGAAATCTGGAGCGGATAATAAACGGAGGAGCAGCTCAGCCCGGATGGGAGATTATCTTGTCAACCGTTTCATTAAACAAACTGTTAATTGATGTTGTCTAGTTAGCGTGGATTGCGAGACATTTCTAATTGTGAGATAGAACAACTCGGGAGTGGTTCTAGTCACGAATACTATATCTCGTGGTATGTATTTCAACTATTATCATTTTATAGACGTCGTTATTTTACTCATTTTGGATACTCACATGATTACGATTATCCAACCTACCTACGCCGAGAAGGCAATTGAATTATCTCTTTATCACCTTCTGTGAAAGTTTCTCAATCCACGGTGCCAAGATCCTTGATGTTAATAAAGATATTTATTACAGTTGGTCACCGTTCGGCACGCCAAGACGATAATAAACACGATCTAATCAATATTCAAATTTTTTTCAACTAGTCAATACCCACACATCTTGAAGTCGAAAGAGTCACTTCCATGGATAAACGAACCTTAGAAATACCAAACCCTTCAGGAACGGAACGTCGAAATTTGCCACTTGCAACTGGCTCATGTCGAATTGCGCATGCGCGACAAGAAAAAGCCCTAGGGCGCAAAAGTAGATAAGTTACAATGTGCGCATGCGCCAACTTTTCTTTTCTCAGTGACGAAAGATTGATATTTCAGAGCACGTGTTTCCGTCATTTCATCATCGTTGATGTATAATTTAGTCCGATTGTAGAAAAAAATATTGTCTCATTCATTGCATAACTCGTTCACTCGATGTTAGCGTCGTCTACCTGTCGTAGGCGGTCTAGTTAACTATTGCAGTCTTGAAAGTCGTCTTAACGTCGACAGCTACGGCGATAGGAGCAATTTGCAGCAATCTATTTCACTGTAACGACTCGACATCTATATCTATGTAACGATGTGAGTGTGGTAATGCAAGGGACTCGGTCCTCGAAAGTATCCGCATTCATCTCGCGAACAAAATTGATATCGGCTCGATTGCGATAGGAATTAAAAGCTCGATACACTCAGAGTCTAATTAGTTCGTTTAGCGGCTGTATAATTATTGCGTGAGAAATTAGAAACCGGATATTTATCGATAATCATTCGACGGGTTTCAGGACGAGGAAAAAAATACGTTTCAAATGGGAATGGATCCGAACTGTACCAGCTAATAATCGCGGTGTAAGTGCCGCTTGAGTATCCCACTTAACACGTATGCCGGGCGGCGCCCTCCAAGTGGAAACGGAAAAGCGCTGATGGCATCCGGTGCAAAAAAATACAGGAAAAAAAACTACGGTGAAATATCGCTACCACAAACCAACGCCAAACGCCGAAAGACCCGATTGATCTCCGAGAACACTTAGAGGCCTTAAATGTATTTAGTCTTGACTTTTTAGGCCTCATGATGTACTCGATGCCGATCGATTCGGTTCAATTCCGTCGGTCTGATAAATCACCGCGAACTATATGAGCTTTTTTGCCAATTTTGGGGACGCGTGGCGCGCCGTCAATGATTTTTATTGTGCGAAACGCAAACAGCCCATCCCCGTCAATCGTACGTTTTTAATCGTGTTTACCGAGGATTTAACTCCGGATTAACCGGCCGCCCACTCGGATCTACCCTCGAAGGGTGGGAAACTCTGGCGGGGGTCGACCTACCCTCATCAAAGGGGGTTAGCATATGTTCCGTTTGAACGGGGGGATTCGTGGGGCGCCCAATTGACTCCCATTGTTGTCGATGCTACCGCGGTACTTTTGACGCCTCGGATATAATACTCTTGTTTGAGCAATGATTTTGACTCACTGATACTCGAATATCTACCTCCTGCGACCAAACCCCCGGTGCTCTCTATTTTATCTGGGAACTTTTCGAATGCCAAAACCATTCCATACATAATATCCAACCGGATATTAAATCAGATGTACATTCGATCTGATATCACAATAAAAATTATCGAGCCAATCTCTGGGGACATTTTTGATCCTGGAATTAAAAAATTGAATTTCAACAGAAAATTAAGTGATGCGCGAAACTCTGTGCTGTGTTTAGTGATTCGTGTTACGATTACGACGCCCAAAGTCGTATATAAAGTGTAAAAATCAAAGGGTAGAAAATAAGATGAAAAAAAGGATAAAAAGGATTTTAGTACAAGGATGGAAGGAGAGGAAAGAAAAGAAAGTGACGATCGGACGAGGGCCAGAAGGTCTACGCGGAGAGTAGATATCAAGAGAGATGCCGACGCGTGTCGAATGTCAAACACAACACGACCGCGGCGGCACGGTGTTCATTTAATAAACGGAAACAGTTTCGAACGGGTGTTTTTATGTCACTCCGTGGCTACCAACCCCCTATTTAAGGACTCCGCAGCTATGCGCCCGTGACACAAATTACAAAAACGAAACACTGACTGCACTCGCCCATGGCCAGTAATTAGAAAAAAAAAAAACTCACCGCTTTGACCAAAACCAAAATTTAACACCAGAATTCGGTTTAGAGTCTGATAGAATGAAAGGGAAACCAGATTGAATTTTCCATTGCTAAAAATTTTCCACCTTCAAGTGCATCGGATAATTATTTCGATGACAAATTAATGAGTCAGTTATACGGTAAGGAAGGTCGTAGCGAGGGACCGATATAAAACCGGGTTTCGATTCTCGTACGGATTCATCGAAGTTTGTTTGCACAGGTTTGCCTTTAGTTTGGTACATGCACCTAATAATGAAGATGTTGTTTTAATTGCTGGCTCGCGTGAGCATCGCACTAATTAACGCACTCGCCACCAAGATGCTACGGTAGGCTCGACGCAACTTCCTTAGTATAGGTTCGTTGTCGATATTCTTACGTAGCGTAGAATCAAACGTCACATATACGCCCATGCGCACGACTTGATTACGTCCCTGCACACCTACGTTCGCATTCCATCCCCAAGACCCTCTTCCATGCCTCGACAGCTTTTCACTCCTTTAATACCGACGCTAATTTACCTTTAATTAGTAATTAAATCCCGCTATAATACCGAGCCAACGAAGTTGCGTAAATTAAGAAAATACGCTAGGAATCCGCTCGCCGTTTTATCAACCGCTAAAAGATCACCCCCCGATTAACCGCGTCCTGATTGATGTAATATATTGCCCGAGAGATTGTGGCTACAAAATGAGAAGGAGCGGACCGCATTCGCCCCAGAGATACCACGAAAACGGTAGCCCAAACTAATCGGAGGCTCTGATCGGCCGGACTAGTTGGCCGCACAACTGGCCCCACGACCTACCTGCGGATACCTAAACGATGGAATCTGATCGCGGTGACGTAGCTGAAAATTAAATATTTACGCACCACGATACGGAAAATTCTGACCCAGAACACAAACATCCCGGTATAATACTAACGGTGATAAGATCGACTGTAGTATATCGAACAAAAAATAGATTGGCTTGTCTACTTTAGAGCGGGGTCATTTTTCTCGGCCATACAGCATAGCTGGGTTTATTTAACGGTCACGTAGCTGTTCTTCGGGAATGGCTGATTAGAGAGAGTGTCATGTATCACGGTGTCCTTCATTAGAGGATAAGCTGATAAGAGTATTGTGTACAATCCGAGTAGTGGGCAGCACGAGGTACAGGATTTTATCCGAGATATAGTTAATTGTGAACGTTTGATTATTAGCTCTAGGTTATCGGGGGTAACAGCTTGGTTTTAGATACCTGAGAACTTTAATAAAAAGAAAGTATCGAACCAGGTGATTTCCGCGCGTCAATTGGGTAGACTCATTACCGCACGTCCTATTCGTACTAAATTAATTTCTTAATGAATCCCCCCTGCACCGGCTAATTAAGGAGCTTCGAGTGAATCGAGCGTAGACGGACATTAGCATCCAGCGAGTCCGTAATTTGTGCCTCTCTTAATTAAATCATCCGTTAACCAACCCGGGCCCCGGGGGCCCGGGGGCTCACTGAATTTTTTTTTTCGTCCTTTAAAGGCTTCGATTTATTCTCTTTTTCCCTACTTCGCCCCATCTCGACCGGTCAGTTTGCGATTCACCTTTGTTTTTTCGGGGCAACGCAAACAAATTTTACGGGCTCGAGGTCTTTTATCCTTTTATGCAATTAAGCAAGCTCTCTCGACCCGTCGGTGAATCGCGAGAATCTGCCGATCTGCCGAGCACGCATGTTAAAAAGTGCTCTTTGAATTCTTAATTTTCTAATTAGCCCGTGGAATTATCTGCAGGTGGATATACTCCCGGCTAGAAATAGAATTTTGCCTGTCCCTCTCGGTCTCCCTAATTAAATCATCTGGTTCAATTTTCCTTCAGCCCAGCGTATTTCAGGATCAATTAACTCAAACCGCGTGCATCGAACCGTAACGAATTACGACGAGACGACCCGGGGATTCACCTCCTATCAATCGAATTGCGGTTCGTTGTCTTTCAGCCGCTTTTCTGCGTTATACGATGAAAAGTCGAGAAACTTGTGACAAAATTTATACCAGGGACGTACGGAGACAGCGAGCAACAATGCCCGGGCCCCCCGCGCTTTCGACTCTAATATATTGCCCGGGTTGTCCAGGCCGAGGAAGTATTGGACCTTGTTAGGCCTACCTCTATAAGGCCATGGACGCCGCCGTTGCGGCACATAGCAAACTGCTACCGCTCTCTCTCTCTCTTTCTCTTTTTTTTTTCTTCCTGAGCAAGGGAATTTTAATGCGAAAAATTGGTTCTACCCGCGACATCTTCCGCGGTCCTGATATCCTATAACAGACTTCACTCCCTGAACGCGGAGAGTTAAGGTACTCTCGATTAATTCAGAGGGTACCGGGTAGTCGGTGTAGTTGCGGGAAAATCTTGATTAGATTGGATTATTAACAACAGAATTTGGAGGAAAAAAGTGTCCTCTTTAATTTTTTTCTCCATTCAACTCGTCGTCCTCTGCTTATTATGTGTGAAAGAATTGGACAGCACCCGGTAAACCTGGCCCTAAATATTAATACCTCGAGCGAATTAATACCACGCGATTTTGTAAGTACCGGTAATAAATTCATGGTCCCCGTGGCCGCATGATATGCAAATAATACAATATCGTTACAATGAGATTACACGCGCTGATCCTCGAGCAGCGGGGTGGTTCGGTTTCATACGTGGTGTGTATTTTCCCACCGTATACATCCTGCAGGGATCGATCTCCGGGTCCATAGCCACACACCAACTATGGGCAGATTATTAAAAAGGGGATGTGGATTTTTCTCGCCCTTTCATTCATCACTAAACAGGGTTACGCGCGGCTATATCGTATTAATAAGCCACCCTACGTTTATGTATCGTTTATTCATCACCCCCGCCTCATTCACTCACCATATACAGAACGGACTAATACCATTGGATTTTACTGCCGTGCGACGTTTCACTCCTACCATCAAAGACCAAATTTCATCTTCTTGCAATATACTCGAAGGTCAATCTATTCGGCAACTTTCAGAGCTTCGATGGACACGTGTCAGTCAGTCTTCGTGAAAACTTGGACGTCAGGGGACAGTCAATACATTTGGTAACTCGAAGTCAAGGGAGGGTCTAGGAATTTGTTAGAGTGTTTTCAGTGGTCTAAAATTTTATTGCTAATTATCGCAAGTTTTTCCTTCGATATCTTGAACAAATGATCCCGTTGGTGATACGGTTTCTGAACAACTTAATACCAGCCATTATGCATCGTTGTATTATACTGTCCAGGAAACGGTCGAGGTCAGTTACACGGCGGCAATCCTTCAGCTATTACAGAAACAACTAGATTAACGTCGAATCGTGAGGTTTAGAGACAGTAGTGAAGTTACGTCTTCCGGTCGTCTGGTATTATAGTACAGAGGCCTTCTCTCCGTATCGGTATTGCTAAACCGAAGAAATAAAATTCCCCCGCGACGTTTGAATTAATGGAGTTCTCATTATGTCGCGCGAAGTATAGACACGCTGTGAAGTAACTCGTCCGAAGCTAAGATAATTCAGTATGTAAGCGATTTTAGTAGAAAGGGTTATTTTTTTTCGGTCATGCCGCGACTAGTAGACTAAAGCCAGGTGCCGAACGTTTCCTGACGTTCACCAAACACCCTTGAAACTTTCGAAACACTGCACCCAGCACTTAAGATCGGGTCGGCACCTTTGCCAGCCTTAAAGGACACTATTTTCTTTCGGCTATCGTCCTTTCCACAAGGATCGGTCCCGGTTCTTGAAATAGAACAATGTAACTCGACTCTTTTTCGGTGTTTGACGAATGGTGTTTGCGGTGCCGATTCAAAGGGACTCGCAGAAAACGGTCCGAAGTGCTAAACACCGCACTAATCTGATTGTGCAGTGCCAGAAGTCTTGTATCCAAGAATGAATCGAGCAACTCTCATCAATTGAATGGAAGGACCAACACCGATGCACCATTCTTCGTATTTACATTACCAGATTGATATTTATCCTCGGGTTAGGGTTTACCGGACTTAGAACTCGCTGTTTGCAGAGACAATTAGCGAAGGCGCAGTATCGAGTATGTGCCCGGTACCCTTTACCTCCGATGGTTTCTTCTGTGATTCTCCGGCGATCGGCATTCACTTTTTGTGAAAGTATGAATATGGTAAACTTTTGTTTCTATCTTGCAAACTCACACGGACTATGGGCGCATAAAACTGGAGACGGATCTTGGGATAAGATCTTGGTCTCTTCATCCCTGCGTCAGAGCTGGATGACCATTGGGCAGTGACATTACGGTACCGTGTCTTGACCGTTTGCATAGAGCCGGGTATAGGAATTGTTCTTTTTCCCATCGGAATATCAGATTGCGTGCATAGAAATAGAGGAATTACGCTAAAATGGGATAAAATTTGAAAATCTATTTATACGTCCCTGGATATTCCCAGGGTTTTCGTATCCCCACAATGTGATAGTCTCAGGTTGCCCGATGTTTGCGGACACAACCGACCACCGACTGTCAAATACCGACTGAAATGCCGGGCGAATATTTTCGCAGAAGAGAAGATTGATCGGCTCCGGAGGCCCGACCGCGCGATATTTCTTTTGTACGTTTATGTTTATTTTCCTTAAACCGAGACAAAATATTGTAGCTGTGACGATGATGGAGAACCTGATTAGGAAGACAAACTATGTATCAAGATAAATTCTACTCGGCTGTCATCGACCGACGCGCCTTCCCAATCGATTACCGATATAATTATTATACTGATATCGAACATTCTCACGGATGCGATTAACAACGTCGATATCACAGAAACAACGTTCGATAATGAATCCCAACAGAGTTTCTTTTGGAACAGCCATTTCGAAAGTAGCGTGCGCGAAGTGTACCCAAAAAGTTTGCGCATGCGCACGTCGCAAATGATCCACATTCCGCTCTAGAGCTTAATTTCCGCGCTTTTTCTTATTCATCGTGTGAATGTAGCTCAGCTTCGACTCATGTGGCTACACTGTAGAAGATTTATTCACATTCATATACAACATTTTGTAAAATTTATGCATAATTTCGTGTTTTTGCGATGAATGTATAGTAAGATTGAAAATGAGTTCATAAATTCAAAGAACATGCAAAGCGATTCACTTTTCTATACTAAATTTGTAATTTTACAAGACTTTTCTGTAGTTAATCTCACGTGATTGATTGATAGATTAATTACTAGCATCGCAGTTTTTTTCTTTGTTCTGATTGTAAGACCGTCACGTGTGAATCTGCGTAACGGGAGTTTAATGATATTTAATAAATGCCGAATTCGGCTTCCCTGTTGGCTCAGAGCACAAAGCCAGTCCACCACACGTATAACGCACTCATTTTGTATGTAAATGCATGACTAGTATGAATATTAATAAAAATCACGACAGCGTTTACAGTCCTATTAATTCGAGGTTCGAATATTCCATCTTTGACGCGGTGCAGGCTTTATCGGAGTCACGGGTGCCGAGGGGGTGGGGTAGATATTAGCACTATCAATCACAAACCCCCTAATCGGGTACCACCCTACGCATTTAACACCCCGCGTTGAGTTCGGCTACGTAGCGTAGAAACGATTTTGGGAAGCGTTGATGTTTTATTCATGCGATCGAGCTGGTGGTAAATGATATCGTATTATGGTGTTTCCTATCAATAATAGGAAGCTATTTTCACCACCGTGTGAAAAATATATTCGATTCATTTTCCGCGATATTTTTTATCCCTCTATTATTCACGTATAGCTGAGAGGAGTTTTGAAATATTGCACCGAAGCTCGAAGTGAATTAAAGTTTTTTCCTCACTTTCTTCGAGAGGTTTATAATGAGAATAAAACCTGCAGCAGGGGGTTGATACTCTTCTCGGTGTATCCCGAACTTGCCGCCCTGGTTGCACAAGATATTGGACTTTGTTCTGACATTGTGGCGTAATGGAGGGATTGAAAATTCAAATATCGCCACCATTAAACTGAATAACGACCAACGGCCGTTCGAAATATGAAAACTGTCGTGATTTGCGGCCTCGTAAACGCGTTCATAACGAATAATAATGTCACCGGAGGAACAGCCAACGTCGCACAACGAAACCGGGGCTCGGGGTGTTTCGAATGAAATCCTTCCCGCCGCCACAATATCGCCCAAGACTTTTTTCATGTCTTATGCCGAGGTACGTCTTTCGCCCTGCGAAATTAAATAATAAAATGCCCCGCAAACGTAAGAATTCTCAAGGTAACCACAGTTCTCCTCTTTCGAGGACAGTCGAGGCAGGACTCCATTTTCGAAATTGAAGAAAACGCGACGGTGTCAGAAATATATGGTAGAATGGCTGCATCATTGGCATAGGTGGTAGCCCATCGACTATCCGATTCTTTTTCTTCTTATATCCTATTGATTCGGCTCGGTTCCTCTGTCTGGGAGTTTAAGAGGTAGCGTTGCTCAAGTAAAGGTCGCTGGAGTTTGAATAAATTCTAACCAATCTGGCCTCGATCCTGAGCGGATGGTGACTGGTGGGAATCAGAGATTGGACGGAGTCGACAAAGAGCCGAATAAATGGAACCGTAAAACGAAAAACTCGGTAGGAGGAATCAGATTTGAATATTGATTCGCTTTATTTAAATTCTCGCCTTATCGTAGCTCGGATATCTTCGAAACGAAATTGGAACCGATAGCGTTTCCGCACCGAGGATGGGGACAGGAACCTCCCGCTGAACGATTGTGACGTAGGACAATACCGAACTCCGCGGAGTTAGAATAGAATTTAGAAAACGATTTTTCTTCTTTCCTTTTCCTATTTTCCCGACAACGAGATTTTTCGATTTCCCGTATCTCTACCAGCGATAACGTAGAAAACTGTTTGTGCACATATATATGGGTCGTTCAATCATTCGAGGATCGGATTAAAATTGTTTCGTTCTCGATTAACTTGATCAATGAAATCATTTGGAGTATATATTTTTTTATTTCGTCTTAGGGATGATATATTTGTGTGTGAAATTGGAGTTGAACAAAGAATTGCGAATTTAAGCGAGTCTTTCTCAAAGGGGGCAAATCCCTCAAGGCAATAACCAAGATTTAGCGCCCTGTTCATATTCTTCTTATTCGCATAATACTTTTGATTCGTTCTCTTATTATTCACTTTTCTCATACCTTCCTCGCTTTTTATAAAGCGTATAATATAATTTCGCGACTTCTTCGGCAATTAAGAGTTTTAAAGAGGGTTTTCATAAAGCCAACTTAAATCCTCGACCCCATTCTTATATACGTTATTATTCTCATTCAAGATATATTATTATTTCTCATTTCTCGCATTAGGCGACTGAAATAATTTTCAAAGAATTTCATAACTGTCTGAATCCTCCTTCCCAACCCCCCTGAGATACGGATGATGATATTACACACCTAGATCAACGAAGACGCGGAGTTCAACTCCAAGGTTCTAAAAAATCTGCTAAAATTCTCAAAATAATCACCAAGACCATATAAATTAAGATCTGGTCGATCATTCATTCATTTATTCATCCAGGGTTCATCCTGATCGGGAAGACCCCGACGTCCGGTGATCGTTCGCGGACATTGACTACGGTCACGCGAGCGTGGAGTCATCGGAGGCCAAAGAGGGCAGGTTTTCCGTGGGGAGTTAACCCCGCATCCAGGAAGCGGGAGTCTGAAATTTATTTGAAATCACGTGTAGGTATATATATATATATTTTTCTAGTGAAAAAGAAGCGGGTAGAACACGTAAGCACCTCTGGCGTGCGATCTGTCACCTCTCGCGCCCTCGGCACTTGACTCGACCATTTTATTCGCATTCAAATGGCAGCACTTTAATTTGCATGCTAAGAGTGCCGGTGGAGGGCCCCCCGCGCGAGTGCCTCGTATTCCCCCTACCGCTCGCGGATTTCCATTTAAACTCACAAAATGGCGCTGAACTTCGCGAGGCTACAAAATTTTTTATTGAAAGATTCGACGTGGATAACGTGCGGCACAAAGAAAAAAAGAAAAAAAAAGAACGCTGCTACGTCCGTGGGGCGTTGAGTTTATTTCGAGATAAACCGAACCTTTATCTCTGTCACTCTTTTATTTTACCCGTTTTCCGTCTCTCTTAGAACCCCGCAGGGATGAAACGGGCGAGATGCGAAGAAAGGAAAAACGAATTTGGCGCCCTCAAATCGAATCGCGCCGCTTCCGATCCTCGTTCGTTTCGTACCGAAGATCTTTTGTTTCTCAACTGGCCCACCTCCCACCTCCGGACGTCCCTAATCGATGCTCTTCTGTTCCTAAATTGACTTTCAATTGTTATTTGATTACGTCATTATTGCGGACTGATGGGTTTTCGTTTACCGATCAGCCGCCCAGGGGCTGCTGCTGCTGCAGAGGCGTCCCTAAGGATGGACAGGGAAGAACAAAAAATTAAACAGTCCAATGTTTTCGTTGCGGATAAAACGCCAAGATGAGACACGGGGAGGAGAGGAGTCTGTGTTGGACCAACTGCCCAAATATTGCAGGAGGTAGCGTACGTATATCCGACTGGCACCCCGGACCCCGTCGTCGGCGGTGCGCCCCGTAACAGAGGAACCCCGAATCTGTTCCGATCCACTACCCCTGAAACAATAAGCCTCGAGTTCTCTGGCTTCGTGGCTGAAGGCACAACCTTATCCGTTTACAATGCAAACCGACGCCCCTTCCGGTAGGATTTTCGAATTTGGAACACTCCGTTCCCCGGAGTATTGTGAATCGTGCACCGCTTTGAAGAAACGGTGTCTTCTTCTGTTTGCTTTGCTATTAGGGTATTTAGACATCGAGAGGACCCGGGATTTTCGAACACGCCGCGACTAACGCTGACAAAAACCGAGAGAGAATCGTTGTCTCCAATTTCGATGAAGATATTTTGAGTAAATTTTGTACTTTTGATCACCCTGGGTATCCGGGAGTCGTTCAAGTTGACGATAATATGGATACGAAGTAAGACGTATGAAATTTGGACTCCTCCCATTGGAGAACGAGGCGCGGGAGCGTAGAATATATCGGGTCTTCGTAGTCAATAGGAGCAGTTAGGGCGAGGGGAGTCACAGGAGAGGGTGGCGTTTTATCACAAGGTTGATATACTGGGCGGGCACCGTTATAGAGGGGTTAATCTCTCACGGTCGGTTAGTTCCTATTCCTAACCCAACTCTCGCCGAAAGAGCCCTACTCCCACTCCCCATTGGCCAACGTTTGCCGCGAGCAAAGGGCGAAGGGTGCGAATGCCCCAAATCGGTTTACGGAAAAACAGGAAATATCCGCGGGGAAAACTGCCCAGAGATATATAGATATAGACTTTATATCTCTTACTATCCACACCCACGTTACTGTGTACTCAAAATTCACAGAAACACGATACTCTATTTTTATGCGTGACGTTTTCAACTAGGAAAACTCAGTGCACGAAAAAATTACATTTTCACGATACTAATAAGACCAAGTCCGTCTTTGAGAGGGAATAAAGAAGTCCTATATGACCAGATAAAAATATGTTCAGGATATGTTCAGTAAAGATATAAGTGACAAGAAATCGAAAAAATTGTTTGAGTAGTAAGTGCAGCGAAAGAGTGGGCGATATTTTATGACAGTGGTCAGTGAAGAACAATCAATATTTCCGGATGGAATTTGGAACACCTTCGTGAATCTGGACGATAAAGAAATCGAAAGGGTTACGGCCTATGGAATATAAAAGTTGAAAAGTCAGTCTTCAGGTAAAAGCTCGATTTTTCTACCCCGTTGAGTAACCTCTAGAAATTTTCCAAATATCTTCATCTTCGAAGGGGTTTATTTTATCTGTAAATTTTTCTACTTTTTCGGGTGAGAATCAAAGTCGCAAACTTGAGGCCAAAGTGATCGCACCAACAATATGAATTTTAGATACAGTATCAACGACCACTAATGATATGTTGGTCAAATGATTTTTCACTGGCCAATTATTGAGGATTTTCAATATACGAGAAGCACTCATTCAATTATCCTCCACCATGGCTTGAGGATTGCGGACGTAGAATTTCGGTGCAAATTGCGCGTCGAAAAGGAGCTTTGGTCAATTATTGTCGTTTGTTTGTTCAAAGAAGGTTGTAAGGTGGTCATTGTGTTACAAAGGAGTGAAGTTAGAGCTGGGCGAGGTGCTTTTGAGGCCTTTAGGCGAGGTGGTGCAGGATACTGGATACACAGAAGAAGAAAGGATGAAATTGTTTTGTTTGAGGACCGCGCGAGGAGGGGAATAATAAGTATCATAATTATTGATACCCGGTGGTTTGTAGCCGTTTTTAGCGTTTTGTTTTAAGACGAAGGTTCGAAAAGAGAAGCCAAAAGGTGCTAAACGGGAGACTCAGAGCTCGTTAGGATTTTTCCGTGGGTGCTAACCGCGAGAGACAATGCTGTTCTCTGTTGGCCGCGCTCCGCTAACGAGACGAGTGAACACCGCGCGCCCGTCAATTGTTTCAACAAACAGAAAACAATAGACAGTAGCCGCCCGGTACTAATGGCCGGTTTATATGCTCCTTAACTCCTTCTCGGCTTGCAGTGCGGGTTTAAAGTCTCCTACGGAGTCTTCTTCCCAGACCAAACTCCCCGGCTTCGGCCATCTTGGGAATCTTGCTGCACGGTCTCAAACCGAGAAAACTTCATTTGTTTATACTTCTATCTCTATGTAACCCCTTTTGTTTCAACTCTCTATTCCATCTCGCTCAAAGATCGTTAGCTGATTACCGTTCCGAGTTGAATAAATTTCTATCGAGACGTCTATCGAACGGATTTCACCGAGACGAACGACCTTATTACAGATTCGTTCCCGCGATGCATTGACGTCTCTCTTCTCCCATTATTCGATAAACCAGAGGTAAAAGGAAAAAAAAGTAGCTTTATATACCTGAAATATACGATTTGCACTAACAACGCCGTTTCCTAGGATGCTACAATAATTTGTATGCGTAGTTATACCGGTGGCTCTATCCCCATCACTGAGCTTTTATCCACGAACATAATAAGGTATTTAGCATATTATGAGAAGAAGGAGTAGAGGATGCGCGTTACAGGGAAGCTTATTATTAAATTTGGCTCTAATGAAAAGTTAGCCAGGGACGAGGCGTCTAACGAAGGGGGGGCTAACCCAGCCTTTCCTTAACCATACCTAACCCTAGTCCTGCAGGCTAACTTGTCCAAAAGCCTAACAGAGCCCGCTCGTAAAAGCTTAATTTGATTTGTCAATACCGGTGCAGCGCCTGCAGCGAACGCAAAGAAAAGGGGGAAAAGAAACAATAAGACTTAGTTGGGCCAAACGATACCGCTCAAGTCGAGGGTGCACAGTGTCGAGTGTGACGGTTATACACAGAGCTATCGCATTGTCGAAATGAATTCAAAACGGCGCTCGTCCGGGACTAAGTTATTGGCGGTGTGACCGATCGCCGAAATCAAATCATACCGCGAGACGTGACTAAACTGCGCCATCTTAAATGAATTATTTACGCCTCTATACGCCAACTTGCGCCACCATTATTACATTAAAACACAGAAATACATCCGACATTTGACCACTGTGGCATTCGTCACCTGGAAAAACAATATTTTTTTACGGCACAGGCATTAAAAAGTCACTTTTTGACGCCTGTTTTCGTTCCGGCAAGTGGCACTTTATCCTGCTAAGTTCAAAGTTGCGGTATAAAGTCTTTATTCCGCAGCTTTGATGCGCAGTTCGAAGTGCGCATGTCAAAGTGGCGGAATAAAGTCTTTATACCGCAGGTTACCCCCTCTCTACTACCTTTTACAGCAGCTCCTATACGCAGTTCGTGCGGAACTCAACTGGCGTCAAAGTGACTATTAATGCCTTTTCCGTAAAAAATATTGTATGGGGCGCGCGCAGAAAGTAACTGTTTGTCAAGGTTATGTTATTCGTACGAGCCGTTGGTTTTACCTGGTGAGCCGAAATAAACAGTTACTTTTGGCGCATGCCACATAAATATCTATTGTAATCTCTGCTCGAAAAATCTCTTTTCGGGTCTCGTGAGCACTGGCGCCATCTGGCGCGAGCAATGCATCATTGTCTGACTTCAGATCAGTGAGTCGGCCATTTTCTCAGCTGTCAGATATATTATTCGTCTGCTCGTCAGACCTAGAATCGATAAACAAGTTTTCAGACGGTTCTGAACCGAACCAACTGTCTGAAAACTGATTTCTCGCTTTTAGCCACCTTCAGACTGCTTCGTCGTTAGGAATTCACCCGGTGGACGATATCTGTCTCATCTGAAGTTTGTAGCACTCGCCTGCCACTGTGAGTTTAACAGTCGCTTTGACTGGCTCGTGTTGCAAACTTCTTGTCATCATGTCACCGATGGAAAAACGTTTCTCTGAGTGATTTTTACTTCGTCTATTCTTCCTTCTGGTTATTTTATTCTGAATCAATCTTGATTATAGGTTATTCAAAACGATTTGCCATTTCGCACAATATTGCTCATGGTATCGCGAAGACTCGGTGGGTAATGTGATAATGGTAGATTTCTAGCGTTTCGAAAAGCGTCGTTATCGGGTTTCCTGAGGAGATTCGATCTCTCGGCGCCGTGCCCCCCCCCCCCCCCCCCCCCCCCCCCCCCCCCCCCCGATTGTTAATAACGTCTCACCCTCATCGGAAAAGATATCTCTCTACAAACGCATTACCATGTGAATATAGTAACCTCCTTTTACGTAGGGGATGCGAGCGCCAGCGGATCGAGGGGATTGGCCTGTGTAGACACATTATTCTACCCGGACTAACGTAATATGGGACCCTCTTATCAGCTATCTATAGAGGGATAACGATAAGGGCTGGATCATGCCAGTTATCCAGTTAGCGCCTATTGTTACATAATTTCAGATCGCTTTCGAGATACGCGATAATTTCACTCGCTCGATTGAATGACCAGGCGCATGGGGGATTCAGTATCTACGCTGGAATATGACAAATGACCATCGATTATCGATTCCTCGCAACGCCACAGACTCATTTCTGCTATCGATGAATCCCGATATGAAAATTCGAGACAACGATCGACCCGAGTTCCGGTTTTTGACGGAGAAGTGCAGCAGCGGCTGGGATCTTAAAGAACGCCTTGAACGTCGCTAAAGGTCCAGATTAAACTCCGGGTATAACATGAGACGAGGTACGATATTTATGCCGCACATTGTCTCGCCGCTGTTGCTGTAAGACAACAACTTCATCCGGGCGTAGTGGAGTTATGATCTGTTCGCCCATGGACCACCACCACCACCACCTACCTGGTCCGGATCCTATATACGTGCCCCGAAGTACCCCGTGTGCGGCGTGCACTGTGTTGAATGCGGCATACACGCGTCTGATATACCTGGGCGCTGGGAGAGGTGGAGGCATATTTAAGAGCATAAATGCGTGTAGAGATATCAGCTCGAAGCGCACCTTGTACTGAGTGAAAACCCGGCTCGAATGGACTTCGAAACGACCTGTTTTGGTTTATGTTTATGTTCACCGGGTGATCTACGGCCCGGCTGATACGGACACTTTTAACAAATGATAATTATATGTGTCTCGAAAAGTTGACCGTAGGGAAGGCCACGTAGGGAAGGATTATTACGTAATTTTCTAAGCAACGATTCAGCCGCTCATGCTTCAATCACGCGGACGTATCAACTCGCGGTGTGCAACCTGCGGTGCTAAATTTATACGTAATTAACTGCAGGCTATCGCCGCCGCGCGATACGCCAGACTTGGTACGTATAATGCACATTATGCAGACGAGTGTCGAGTCTCGATGACTCTGGAAGTCTTGAGCAGCTAATTGGTTCGGACGATCTTTGCCCGGCTATCGCTACGCGCAAATCGGCTTATAACATCTGCGAGCGTAACTCTTCGGTCTCATATGTAAGTATGTACGAGTTTGGTATCAAAGAAGTAGCAATTAATTTTGCTTCAAGATCCGATCGGACCGAGATAAAATAAGATTTGCTATTATTTCAGGAGAAACCGAGTAAGAGGATGAACAATTTTTTTCTCCGATCTCTGGGACTGATCCAATTATCCGTATCCTCGAGAGCGGAGGAGACGGTCACATGCGGACTCAGACATCGGTTCGAGAAGTATGTAAGTGAGTCTTCGAACAGATTAAACTCTACAATTACTCAGACAATGGGGTTGTGAAAGATGAGAATATACCTGGGACGATATCAATTCCTGCTACACCGTTAAACAATGTTTCCCGACTTATGCGTCTCATTGTATCATAACGCTAAGATCTTCATTGTTCAGGGGTATATATTCTCCGGTGAGAAACGCGACTCGATTTAAGCTCCTTGATCTCAGTCAGAGCAACACCTCCGACTCTCATCTCGGTTTAATAATGTCAAATGGAACTTTGGCCGAGTTGAATTTAACCGTAGGAGATTAGCCGCCATTTTGTGTCCCCGGAGGGATAAAAACAAGATGGCGGTAGTGGCGTGGTGGAAGCTCTCGGGGCAATTAAATGCTATAATAGCGTTAATTATTATAGTACAACAGGAGCGGCGGATCTATTGTCCACAACGACGAGCCCAGAACCCGGCGAGATATGAAAATTGTTAAATTTTTTTTCATAACGAATTTCCCGATCGTTGATCCCGCGATTAAAGGTACCTAGTTTTAATTGACGTTTTTTTTACGTATAAACGAGAACGAAAAACTCGCGTGGATTTACCTCATCCCCGTTTTTCAAAGGACAAAACTTTCTCCGTCGAGTAGAGGCAATTTTGGTCTGGGTTTAATTACACCCACCCCGAGGGACAATCAGATATAACCACCCCAAACACACGCACACTGGCTCAGCCGCTTTTACGTCGAGGTAAACCCTGCGCCCGGACCCCACACGCGCGTGCCTTGCACCCCTGGATGCGGAAAATGGCGCGAAAATGTCATCAGCGAAAAGTGCAGATTTTTAAAACAATTTTGTTCAAAGGCTTTCGAAGATTCCTCGACCGTTTTTCCACCGAATTCGTCAACCCCATAAACCTGAGGATTGGTTTCCCATCAAGATATTTAGTCCTGTGGAAAGGACCGCGTCCGCCTAGTTTTTGAAGAGCTTATACAATTGGCATTGTGAACGTTTTTTTCCTGTTCATGAGACGTATCTTATTCGTGTGAATTTGAGGATCTCATAGATGCGATAGAGCCGCTGGGAGTTAATATCTTTATAGAACCACCCGCCTTGACGGTCGGCAGGGGTCGATTCTTCGAAATAAAAATGTCCTCTACCATCAAGAAGAAGAAGAAGAAGTGTATCGCCGCGTTATGACTTTCCATTGAAGAATTCCGAGCCAGTCAGGTTGTCCTTTATGAAAGAAGTCAAAATTTCTGAATAGGATCAATGACAAAGGTCCAACAATACGTCCTAGAGTCTCCATTCTGGTAGTGTCTAGTTTCTCTCCACTGTATCATGTCTCTTCGTCTCCATTCTTCTCTCAAGAGGGATATCCTATTTTCTGGTTTTCGAAAATCATGAACCGTTTTTCCTTTTGAAACGGCAATAGTACCTGCCGCGTCTTACGCTAACATCTATTAATTTTTCCCACCCGGAGTCACCGAGTCTCTGCGAGTATCGATATCGCAAAAAATGATGCATATCTGTCCGGGTGAAAAATACACGTGTACAAACGCCAGTCGCCACGTGTCGATGATATAATTGAACGAACTTTTTATCATACACACCTCGTATACCTTTGGCCACTCAGAATTCGTACACAATAACAATAAATTGACGATACAGGGGCAAGGCTATGGTGTTACGAGCCAGCCGAGGCACCGGAGGGCAAAGCAGACCACCTACCGTTCGCAACACAACCCTGTACTTTCAGTCCACTTAGCACAACACAAACAACAATTTAGTAAATGCTCTTATCGCGAAATAAATTCGCAGGGAATAATACCGGATTGCAGCTGCAACTCCGAAGGTAGGGGTTGCAGCGTTCAGATCTTCCGCTCAGATAATGAAAATCGACGTTCATAAGGTCGGAAGTATCCACAAACATATAGAGAATAATTGATGCAAATCTATTCATCAATCGACTCGAGTCAACGATTGAGTGGGATTAGGAGTTTTATTTTATCAATCAACATTATCATATTAGTAAAAGTCATCGCTTGGGGCCACGTTCCAAGTTACACACAAATAAACGTTAATCTTTTATCCCGCAGAGTCGGAATCGAATGGAGATTATCATCTCTGGGATCTTCCGAGAAGATTAAATTCGATAAAAATTCCTATACCCACCGTCTGAAACTAGAAAATGTATTTAGAACTTGACCTTAAACCTCTACCTATTCATATATCAGTTTATTTATTCATCCTCTTCTATACAGTTTAACAGAATATCAACAAATGAGAAAACTCCAAGTGAAATTAAACAATTAATAAAGAAGTGCGAAAATTTCTTCTTTACCCATCGATGTACACGTATTTGACACATACGTGTCTGTAACGAGGCGCTAACAGCGCTTATTGACTCCCGGCCGACTCCGTCGAGTTATATCGAATCGAGTATAGTTAATCGATAACTCAGTATTACAGTAGTTGTTACGCGGCCGTCGACTGCCATTCGTTAGTGTTAATAAGGTGGCGTAAATAGTAGTTAAATAGGTCAGTCAATGGGACGCTTTCATCGATTACGTCCATCTGAAATTCGTCCGAACGTCATAATCGTTACGAAAGTGAGATTAAAAAATCTGGGCCTCGAACAATGCAGACGTCAAACCAAAAGAGTTCCCCGAAGTGGGGAAGAAAAAAAGTCGTGACAAACAGTAGTGAATACCCGTTCGCGTTCCGACCAACTTGGTATAATTTACACAAAATAATGCGATCCGCAGAGGCAGACAAAGTCAACAGTGGAAGCTAATTATTCGTAGATTATCATCTTGTCTTTCCACATATTCTGACCCTGCTGCGTACTGGCACAACCGCAACCGGACGTTAACTCGCTCACACAACCCGATGGTCCTTGTACACGCTTTACATGCCAGTGTATGTACTTCTTACACGTAGGCCACGCGTTACGTTCATTAGTATGAGTTCAACCTCACGTATCCACACGAAATCTGCATCAACCACCACAATTACAGTAAAGTAAGAGCATGCGGAGCAGAGTTAGGCAGAACGGGGTATATTTTCAGCACAATAAACTCACTCGATCGAACGAAAGCAAACTTCTCAAGCTGTATAACAATTGCTCGACAATTTTTTGACAATACTATTCAACGTGCCGTTCTCGCGTTGTTTATCAGGTAGATGATCACACGAAATTCTGAAAAAATTCGTGTTCCAGAAGTTTCACTTGATTATTGAGCCGATTTCGTGTTAACTTTACATGGATGTGTTTCTCAAATAAGAAATAAATATAAAGTCAGCACATGAATTTGAGTCGTTTTTGTTCATTCCTATTCATTATATTCATAAATTTCATTACACATAGAAAAATTGACTTTCTCAAAAATCACTTGTCGTAAGGTTTCAGACACACGGTTCATTCGATTATGCCTTTCGACATCTCATTTTCTTCAGAGAGCAATTCTTCATCGTGTGAATGAGGGAAACTGAAAAGAAAAAAATCCTGTGGTAAGTTATAGTCAGTTATCGAAATTTAGTGACAATCTAGTCACTCTTTTGCTGATAACTTGGTCCAATAAATTTTGTTTCCAATTTCCCTCATTCAGACGACGAAGGATTGCTTTCCGAAGAAAATAAGACGTCGAGAGACACAATCGGTTCAACGGTGTGCCTGAAACCTTACGACAAGTGATTTTTCAAAAAGTCAATTTTTCTTTATGTAATAAACTTCGGATAAGATATTAATGATTTTTGGAGCATGTAGAATTTGTTGAATCACGCTGTACTGGTTCCCCTAAAGAGTGTGGATAGTTGGTACGTGGATAATGGTCACGTGTGATGAGTTGATGATATTGTGGAAGGTGGCTGAGCTAGAGCCTGAGCTTTTGATCTTGTTGGAGAAAATAGAAATTTATAACGATATAGCGTGCTCGTAGAGCTTAATGTCTCAATTTTTAATCCCAATTAGTCTCGTTGCATTGCGAATACGCCAGAATCACGAGTAAGTTTTTTTAGCTTCTTTATACCATGCATAGTGATAAGCCATGTACGTGTATCAGTTTGCGTGTCGAGTGCAACTGGAGGAGAGAAAGACATACAGTCTTGAGTAAATCAGCGAGTTTTTCTTTTCTTGTTTTTTTTCCTTCCCCTTATTCAAATATCTTATTTATGTTCCAAACGGATAATCAAATGCGACGATAACGTAATTTCGATATTAAAATATATGATTGTAACAAACAACGAATTCCGCATCTCTTTACGACCGTAATCAACGATTAACTATTTGTCCAATAAAATTGTCAAATATATACAGCGGAATTTATCAAAGACCATATAAGCATTAAATTCTTTTAACTAACAAGACGTTATTACCCACAAGGGGTCTTAGTCAAACGCGGTAGCGGGCAATTACGGACGATTAAAATTCACCAACGTAATAATTAAGCAAAATAATAAAGATTGAATGAAAAAAATGAATAAACAACGCAGGACTTTTTGTACTTGGAGTTTAAATTTCATTTTATGTATCATAGTTTCCTGATATCTCAACGTGAATCACTAATTAGCCAGGGATGGTTCTTTCGGCAAACAGTGCTGGCTACTGTTTCAAGACCCGCGTAATCAAGATGGTGGGGCCAACCCGCCCGCGGTCGTCGATTCCGAAACTAATTGCTCCGGCTAATTTATTCTCTGGCATCGAACAGTGCCAGCTATTCTTGCGCGTACTCGGTAATCCTTGTCTCGAATCTTTTTGAACACATACAGGAAACCGCGATAGAACTACCGCATCGAGTAAAACGGACGGAGCTGTTTGTCGTAGTTTTAGTATTACTTGTAGTTGTAGTTGTAGTATAGAGGTAAGAAAAAAAGAAACAACAAGAATTAAACATGAAAAAAAATTAAAGGAAAGAAAGAAGAAAATAAAATACAAAACGGGGTAAAGCGGATAACGTCAGATGTATACATTCGAGATAATAGCTTTTATTAAATAAGGTTCTTTTTCTACTATTTTTTTGTTTGTTTGTTTCTTTACCGCCATATACAGTCACTGTGTACATTTATACAAATAATAATTAAAACATACAATGAAAAAATAATAACTGAAAACTCGTTCCGTGTTCTATGTGTGTGTATGTGTGTCGTATACGCAAATTATACAAAAAAAAAAAGAGAAAGAAATAATTTGGCACCAATTTATTTACATTTGTCACGTAATAATGTATAGTATACATGTAATATCACGTATATTTACAACCTTCTATAGTGTTTTTCTTTTTTTCATTTTTGTTTTTAAATAGTTACAATGTTATTTACACTTTTTACAATTCCCTTCTTTATATTCTTCCAGGGTAAAAATGATCGTCTTTGTTCTCGATCGCGATTGCTGAACGTCAAACCCGTGCGATGATCTGTTTCCTCATATTTTTTCTTCCACGTCTCCCCAAAGATGAAAGATGTGCGATGCAGTGACGTTGATCCAGCTTCATTCGGGATCAAAATCACGTAACGAGGGTGATTCCATAACACAGGGCGCGAGGTTAGGATCTCGAAAGAGAAATCCTCGCGTATTCTTAATCCGCGTTATTCTATCTGTTCTCCGATATTCTTCCGTTTTTTTTTGTTTTTTTTTGGAGGAGTGAACGAGAATCTCGTAAATAATCTCCTGAAATATTCCGCCGTACCGCGTCATCGGTGGATTCATTCCCTCGGCTGATGCTGGCTCATGGAATGATGCGGCACCTGGTGCATTCCGTGATGCGGAGGACCGCATAGAGATGGCGGTAGCATTCCGACAGGATAGAGACTTCCTGGACCGAGGAGACCCGGGTGACCGCCGTACATAGCGCTGTGGTGTTGCCTCACTGCTGACATCCTCAATTTCTCAAGCTCAGCTTCCTGCAGACGCTTCGCCTTGGCGCGACGGTTTTGGAACCAGATCTTTACCTGAAATTAACCGAGAGATTTAGGAGGTTAGATGAGTTGACCTTGAGGAAGCGACCCCAGAGTGAACCAGGTGAAGAAAAAAATAATAATAATCTACGGAACAAAGATTTCTCGTCCGATTTGAACCCGGTACAACACAAATTACGCCTAGGATTCAGATTGTGATCCTTACCTGTGTCTCGGTTAGATGTAACGACGAAGAGAACTCTGCCCTTTCTGCGATGCTGAGGTACTGTTTCTCCCGAAATTTTTTCTCCAACGAAAGAAGTTGCTGGGTGGTGAACGGAGTTCTCGGTTTTCTGTTGGGTTTATGCTTCCGCAAGTTGCACTTTATTTTTGCCGGTTCACCGTTTTCTGTAACATAAGAGAAAAACCGTCGTACATGAGTATCGAATAGTAAATTGTTTTATAAAATCAACGATTATGCGGGTACAAGGAGAGACACACGGTGCGCTGTTCGGTAGCGGAAACTATATTCCCAATTGGTGTTCGTTTACCGAAATTATAAACCGCGACCGCATCCTATGCCCTTTTTCTTCATTGAATAAACAAGAAATGATTGAAACTTTTTTCTATAAGGTAATTCATAATTTTACGTTCCACCGTGCGGTATAAACCGATCAAACTTTTTGTCAGGTAACCGCAAATTCCGATTTCTCGCGGATCCTGCGCGCTATCGTCGCGCTACGGCATGTAAAGTTAATTTTTTGCGAAGAGAAGAGAAGCGATCGTTGACTAGACCAGCCGTGTTAGTAGTCCGGTCGTTGTACCCCGATGCCAATAGCGAATAAATTAATACGAATCGGGTTATATAGTGTGTCATTCGACTGGAAGTGACGTATAGAATTCCGTTGGCATCTCCGTCGTTGGTCGTTTACCGATTCCTCCCAAGTTTCTATATCCGATTCGAATCAGCTAATTATTTCCAATGCATTCGCCCGATTGGAAAGATTAAAAGCGAGACCCGCGCGACGAAAAGTTTTTGGTCCTTTCGAGATTCCAAATACTTTTGGACTAATTGGACCCTTAGCGAGCGCGTCCCGGAACGATACAAAGACCGGTGGCTCCCGGGACTCTCAAGTTGGAGTATAAATTTGAAATTCAGAAACTCTCTCGATCGTCTCTTTTGTTTGTCCGATTTGGCCCCGCGTTGAGCCTCCTCCTCGGGCCTACAAATCTGTCAATTGTTTCGGACAAATCCCGGTGCCTCACCGCAAATCACGTTTCTGATGTTTTAGGCATTCGTCGTTCGCTCCGCGATCTCATATATGTATTTTCGATCCTCTCGAATTGTTTTGACTTCACAATTCAACTCGACGAATTTTTATTTCGCGTGCGAGTCATCCGTTCGGCAGCTGTTTTCGGGTTGGCATAAAAACAAACAGGGATAAAATAACACCACGGTTCTCTATGTGTGTGTAAAAAAAAGAAGAAGGTGTAAAAGTTTGAAGGACTTGCGTGTTAGGGCTCTTGCACCAAGAGGCCGTATTTCAGAGTTATGTGTCTCGCCCCCTCCCCTCCGCCCCCGGTCCTGACATAGGCACCATGAAAATACCGTCGGGGAATAAAACCAAAATATTATGGTACCATTTTACACCCCTTAGGCTGAACCCAACGGTTGGGTTATAGTCGGGCCAAATGAAGAAATTAAATCGACCATTAAATCATTTAACGTTACGTTAAGTCGGATATAACATCAAGTTTCGAACTACCGGCGTATAACCCTATAATCACGCTTATAACCGTCCATTAGCTAATAACCCAGATACGTTCTTTTTCGTTTGTTTTTGTTGTTGTTTATTTTGCTTCTTGTGATTTAATTTCTTCTTATCCCACCCGAGATTTGTTTTACATCGATCGTTATTAAGGTCATTACGATGATTGTTCATTGTTTTGAAACAACGACGCTCATCGAATACTTATGCCAACCGCCAATCACGACGTAGCGATCATCAACGCGAAACGAAAACTTTAATTGTAACTTTAACGACTCTCTCAATCGACGAAACGATAACACCAGGGTCTTATTAAGAAACTATCGCGGCGATAAACAACGATAAAATTCTTGTCTATAAGTTTGTCGACGAATATGAATATCCGAGATGCTCGGCCTTCTCGTTCCGTCGCTCCCAGACCGAGCGCGCAAGACCCGCGGTTTGCGTGAGTCTATCAATACTCGACAATCACTACATTTGTTACTATTTGCTTGCTTCCGTCCTATGCACATCAAGCAAGCATCGAAAAACCACGAAAAACCGCATCGTGTGCCAAGGGCTTTGGATACAAACAAGGTCGTACAACTCTGCTTACCGTTGAGGGGTGCGTGATGAGAAAAGTGTGCCGGGAAGAAGCTGGCGGCGGCGGCGGACTGGTGTCCACCCCAAACGGCGGAATGCAAGCTCGGCGGCATCCCGAGGGTAGGAAACCCGCCCAGATAAGCCGGCGTGGGTCTGACCGGCGTTGGGCTCGAAGCTTGATGGAGTTCCTCGACGTCGACGAGGCTGCCTTCGTCCTCGTCTTCCATATCGAGTTCGGGATCGTTCTCGGAACACGGCGAGCTCCTGCATGGCGAGTTGGCGTAGTCGGTGATCCTCAGGTCCGCCGGGTGCTTCGGGGACAGCGAATTACCGATTTCCGGGGTTCTCTGGTCGCTGGAGAACGACGGCGATCCGGATAGCCGGTAGTCGACGCCGTGGTGTCTCCCGGGGGATCCGGAAACCGAGACGTCGGGGATTTCGGAATACTTCGAGGTCCTGAGGTCAGAGGCACTCTTGGGCGACTCGGACCTTCCGTAGAGCGTCGACCTTGGGTCGGCGCTCGGATACTTGGACAGATTGGTCGGAAGCGGCGGCGGCGTTCTGAGGACGTGCTGTTGCCGGATAGGCGAGCAGTTCGAGGACCTCGGTGACCCCGAAGAAGCGCTGCTGACCCGGGTCGAATAGTCGGTAGGCTTTTTGGTGTCGGCCAAAAGCGAAGCGACGGAGAAGCTCAGCTGATGAACCGGTCTAGTCGAAGCCTGGGGAGCCTCGGCCTGGTTCGGGGAGCCCGGAGTCGTCGTAGGGGGTGTTCCCGGGGAGGTCATTCTTAGTACGGTCATTATTGACCAGGATTGATGTATTTCGACGGTGTTGATGTTAGCATTGACCGGATCGGATACTAGCGTAGCGGATGCTCAATCGGTTGGTTTGAACATGTCGTATCACTTGCGGTCCTCTTTTTCACTCTGTGAATCTTCACAATATGCACGTTTGTCACGATATCACGATCACGACGCGTTATCGATCGAGTGTTGTTTCGAAGCTACGGAAAGATCTTCACGAGGCAAGGTCTGACAGTGGACTGACGACGGGTAAGGCTGACCACCGGGACTCCGGTTGGCCTTTTTCGCTTTTCCCCGAGCCATGGTCGGCGGTGGGGATAAACCAGGAGGAAATTGACACAGGGCGGAGTTGGTAGTCGGAGGTTGGTACCGGTAGTCCCCGCCTACCGGGAATCGAGTTCCGTCGGTGGTACCCGGGCTCCGGAGCTTTGGTGCATGAACAGAGGGTGAATTTTTACCCGGAGACTCCTGGACGATCTACGTGCCGGAGGTTTCCCCCCCGATGCTGGGGGTATTACGTGGGGATGAAAGAAACTGCGTGGTGGGGGGGGAAAGAGAGACCCGGCCAGTCTGGCGATCCAATCGGCTGACGCGCTTGCAGTCGAGACGGTAATGAGCGTAATTGACCAATTAGAGCCGCGAAGTACGGCAAAAAATTCACGCTCAGACCTTCTGATTATCATATTCAATTACTTTCACCATCACGAAGGAAATGTTCTTATCGATTCAACAAACTCACACAGAACCAACTCAAGATACTCTTTTTTGTTTTCAACAAGGCGAAATTTACGAACGATACTTTTCATACGGTTCGAAGCTTCTCTTGTTTATCGACTTCAAGTTAGAAATACCAGTCCACTGAAACTTGGTCAAGATAATTAACATTGACGATAACCGATGTACAACATTCAGTGATACGCCTTGCAACAATGTCAGTACAGTCAGGCGATAGCAGGTGTATAATTAGTACCTATTTTATGATATCGTTTTACCAGGTATCGCGAATTGCACCATATTTCAAAAGTTTGTTACGTTCAATGGTATGGGAATACTACCATGGATTGAAAACCTTGATGTTGTAATTGCCTCGAGTTTCGTATTCTGGAAATTAATGAGGCCAGTGAATTACTTAGTTGATGTAATTGCTTTTGGTATCACATTCAGCACCCAGGTAACACTAATTATACCTACCACTCCAAGTATTTTCTTTTCTTTTCAATTTACGGAAGGCATCGTGTTACATAAATTTCCCTGTTTTATCTTTATTGCCAGAACGTAGATACAATAGAAACACTTAGGGTACACCTCGCGATATTAACTTGCGACAACTATTATAAAGAACCTGACCGGTGAACGTAAGTACGTTTATTACAAACCTGCGGTATATCACGAAGACGTTCCAAAAAGCAGCTATAGGCTCTCCAATCACTAAGATAGTCGTCAACTCATCGAGGAAATTGTGAAACATCCGGTTAACAACTACCAGTCCGATAAAATCCTCTTTTATGACCGATTTACTGTCCAATGACTTCTGGCACTATGGACAAAGAGAGTTTTCGGATCATGGATTCTGCTCAACTAAATGGCTGAAATTACATGGAACCTCTGATGGATACTTTGATAAAATGACAGTATTCATTCACTCTACTTGCTACTGATCATATCAGGTGGTTATTTTCTTGAGTACAATACCGTGGGCAAGTGAGGCATATGTGTGCACGATAGTCCAGAGAAGAATTGAGACTTCACTTACAAATGGCACTTTTGGAGGGTTCAGGTTTTTCATTTTTAGAACCGAATGTTTTTCCAATTGAATTCCATTGCTTGTAAATTTTTTTTCGCAATATTTCGATGGAAATTGGAAAAGATATGAGAAAATAGCTACTTCTCCGAAAGGGTCGTGGTTTTTTGTCTATACTGTCTTCGATGCCTTTAGTGTTTCAAAATATTTCTAGTCCAGTTTTGACATGATGGGTCCAATGAAATCTTATTTCCAAAGACAAGTGAGGAACCATTTGCCCACGTGTGACTATAAGCTCCATATTCTGTGGAAAAAAAGAAACTGCAAGTTCGACCGTTGAAAGATACCCTCCTTGTGATCTGTGGTCACATTAAATCTCATTAGGCACCCCTACAGTCGTGATCCTCGTGGTCATTGATTGCTAGATGGAGTTCAGAGGACTTTGCTATTCTATCGATCATGCGGAGCCAGAGTCGTCAATTATTGTATAAAGTGGATGGAAATAGATAGTCTAATTTATGGGATCGATTCAATCACGCCGAGTGTAAACTCTTAAGTAAAGGATGTTAAACGGTGTTCGATAAATCCACGGAAATTTTTCCCTCCTTGTTATACGATCGTTAAATCCGTTCTTTTCGATTTTGATTTTATTTCACAGTTTTTTTTTTCCTTACGATTCTGGAATATGGTCCCCGTTCGTTGGTAGGGTTGGGTTTTGTATCGGATCGTTCTTCGCATCCGTCATGTTTATGGGGTGTCGTGACGTCACACTGCGGGCGAAGCGATAAACAAAAACAAACGAGGGCTCGATAGCAGAGTGCGATAAAGTGTACGCGATGAAAACTCGCCAACACGTTGAATTGAATATTACATCGTCGCTTAACCAGATCCGAGGAGCAGTATGTTAATACTGCCACTATATCGCAGCTCCTACCGCATACGAAATGAAACGCTTCAGTGCCTCGAACAGCTCCTATGCCTTCGGCAAAGAATCGAGTATTTAGATCTGCTTTTCGCCCCCGGGCAGGTGGTGAAGATGAATTGCCACGTATCGAGCCTCCGTTTTTTTCAAACAAACTTTCCATTCGATCCGAATTTCTTCATCATCCCCCGATATCGAAGCTGAATGAACATCGAAATATGACGTGGATGCGAATTTTTCTGGGACACCGGAAAGCTTTGTGAAAACCTCAGCGAATTAATTGACGAATAAAAATTGTTCGAGTCGAGCTCTTGTGCAGTGATAATCAAAGGAATAAAACAAACCGCAACAAACGAACGAGCTGACTATCCGGTTCAGGGATGGGGTGTAAACGTTTGTGTTCTGTTTAACAGGATATAATTAAGTTGGCACTGAGCGTCGGGACTCGTTAGGAGATTTTAAGAGGCTTTTTATTAGTCCTTCAGTGAAAGGAAAAAAAAAGTATACACATTTTTTTTTTGTCACTCCGAAACTGTATTCCGGTCCCTGCTGATAATCTTGCGGTTGAGAAATAAATTCTGATTGTATATTGTAATAATTCGTTCTTAAATTGAGTAAATGTAGAATCTGAAACATTCAATTTGAAGAAACCCTCATAAAACCAGCCTATGAACACATTTTATATAAATCACATAAAACATTCTTGGAACAATCATACGACGACGTTTTTAATATAATTTTTTTAGGTAAACTTTTTACAAAATATTTATTATTCATACGTGTAAATGAATGGATGCTGACGAATGAGTGAGAATCATAAACTTTGTCCAAAACTAGGAAACAATCGAAAGAAAAGAAAAATATACCCACCCCGGTCGGCGCTACGCGCCTCAAAAATTGGTTTCACACCTTTTCATTCCCTCAGGAGTCGAATTTCAAAAAACGCTTAAACTACTTTCTAGGTATTTGAATGAGCAATAATTGGAAGCCAAAACGAAGTCAATATCTCATCGGGCCGAGGAGATATCCATAAATCCGCGAAAACGTGTTTTACCCCTTTTATTCTCCTTGTGGGGCGAATTTCGAAAAATCGCTTCTTAGTGGGTCTTTACGAAGGCAAGGGAACATGTTGCCCAAATTTCAAGTTTTTAGGTCAGGGGGTTTGGGCTGGGCGTTGGTGCCACTTGTTCCTTTATAGATGTAGATGATTTTTTATCTTCTTAATTAAATCGAATATTTATTTTGTGACCCTTGTTCCTCGAAATTTCATGGTTTTACGAGTTGTCAATCTTTTGGGTTCTACATTCATAACTTAAGAAAGAATTGTTACTAAATTCGTACCAACTACCGTGCTTTTCTCTTGAAATTGGCCACCTACACCCTGTAGGTAAGGTGGACTGGCTAGTTTCCAGATACACGTTGTTCAAGGTAGGATATAACGACACGTTAAATAGATAGGAAGGGTTCACGGCGGGGGTGCCCGCGTAATGAGGACCACCCGCTACTTACACGCGACTACCAGGCGCGGCGTTGATACCACGAAAATGTCCTTTTCCTCATTATCATATCTTCTTCGTTTTTTATTTATTTATTTATTTATTTTTTTGTTCGTTTGCCATTTTTTGGTCGCTCTCTCCGTCTGGTTGCGGTGTCCCGCTGCAGACCCGGGAAGAGCTAATTTCTTGTGGGCGTATGACCGGAAGCGGGTAACACTAAACCAACACGACGTAGAGTTTGAACAAATGAACGTCGACGCAGACGGGTAACGAGTAATGATCTTTGGTCGAGAGTCTTTTGTTTGACTGCCACACAAGACAGACTCGTTTATTACACTTCCGCCGCTCTCTACTCGATCCTGAGTTCACTTCTTTTTTTTTGTGTGTGTTTCTTCAAAATTTGGCGCCAGCTGCTCGGCTGGACTAAAATATAAACCGAAAATTAAACGATATGACAGGATCTCTCGATTCCGCAGGGGTGCGCGGCGTCCGTTCAGGTGACATGGAGCGTTTCGCGTCATGCCTCCGCGCGCGATATTCCGTTAATTATTAGCGTGGTGGCGCTGTGCGGTACACGGACCGCGAAACCAGCATCTCTCTTTCGGCCTCGCAAAATTCAAGTCAAATTGTCGTTAAAATTACAATCACGGTGGTCCACATCCCTCTCGCAGTCTGTCGTCCGCAAAATTAGATCGGCTATTCTAAGACAACTTGACGTAGGACCGCTTGTGTCACGGTTGACGTCACGGTGTTAAATTAAACTCTGATTCCCTGATTATTTTTCACTCTTATTCGTAAAGTTTATTTCGTTATTTCCAATCCCAATCGCTTCTGATAGGCTCATTAATTGATATCAAAGATTGATGGCTGTAGATAAAAATTTGTGTCCAGACAAAGTTTGGTCGGTAGTATTCCGGTCGTTTGAATGAACTCGATAATGCATATGATGTGAGACTCTCGAAGAATTACATGCAGGGAGATAAGGGATTGTAATAAAGATATAAACGAAGTGTTGGCACGATATAATTATGGGGTCAACCGATCGTTATTCATTAGGAAAGTTTTTAATAACGGACGGGACTTTAAATTGTTATCAGAATCTCTGTGAATCGACATCCAAATCATTTCCGAAGATCCCGATAGTCTCCGATGTCGTTTTGAAGGCAAAGATAAAATAATGCAAAGCTGAGTTTAGTTTTTAAAATCCTATTATTAAAAAAGGTCTTTCAAATTGGCTTATGGCGTTCGGTTGGTCCCGATGTAAAGTCCGAGGTTCGATCATTTATCGACGTCGTCACAAAGCCAATCGTCTTTTATTTTTTCCCGTTCGTCAATCTCTCAGTCCCAGCTCTCCACCCAGCGGTATTTGCAGAGAGATGCTCGTTTGTTTCGGCTTTCGATGCGATTTCGTTTCCTGCTTTTTGCGAACGAACGCCCCTCGCTTGTTCGCCCGGCCAATAATTGAATATCGGAGGGTTACAAAAAACCCCGTCCAATACGAACCGTGTACGTGTGTCCGGGAACTGGGGGAGGGAAAAATCGATATTTTAATTGGACAAAATAATTGGAACGTGGACGGACCGAAGATTGTAATCTAGTCTCTTTGTGTGCCCCGTTTTCACGTTGCCCAGTCTCCCCTCCGCCCCTGCGATTCGTTTAATCTGTATTCGTTTTGAAATATATATACGAATGCGTGTATTCCACATAATGTTCGATAATTTCATATAATGTTTTCAGTTAATTAAATTAAATTTTCTCTAAGCGGCTTTCGAGCGTTATTCATCCGTTAACCGGGATTTTATTGACCATTAAATTCCACCTCGAGCAACCGTATCGGATGTCAAAACATTCTAGTTTTATTCGTAATTAGAATGTAGTAGGGGTAGGAAACCGCCACCGAGACAAGCTTACAACATCAAAAACCAAAGAAAATCCTCAAATAATTGGCTTAATATTCAAATAAGACGTACACAACTGCCTTATACCCACAGACGAGCTTAAAATTAACCAAATATTCATACACCCACCGATTTACTTTTTGGCACAGGCAATAATTGACAGAAATGTTTCATCAAATTTGCCTTATTTCATTTCATAACAGGGTGCACCTGGAAGTCCTGGAAATCTCAGGGAATTTTAGATCCTGACTTGAGTAGACACACCCTGCGTAATCACACGAATCTTGTTAACCTATGAGGATGCTGATAGTGCGAGAAAAAATGGACCAAAGACGTTGGTGTCGGAGGATATGTCGAGCCGAGCAAAGAAGGCGGAGAACATACGTCGCCGCTGGTAGTCGAAGCCGTGGAGTGGAACGCGAGGAGCATTCGTGGCCAATTATCGAGATACACAAATATTTTCGGTCCGATTTCACCCCACATGAAACGAAGCGTCCCAAAAGATTTGAAAAGGGTCCCCAAGCGCTTCAGTCGACACCTACACACGTGCGGACCATCCGCTGGTTAAACGACGATGCCATGGCGTCTCGGGGTTCAGGTCCTCCGAGGCTAAGAATCTTTTACTCCAGTTAACAGCGTCTGTCCCTCTGTCTCTCTCACTTTTTTTCGCCCCTCTGGTTTTGTGGTTCTCTAATAGTTCATTTGTTTCGAGTATGCGGTTACTGCTTCCGGTCTTGAAGCCACCGAGAAACATAACGGGCAGTAATTAGCCCCCGACGTTACACGAAGAGATCGGGCTTCCGTTCCGAAGACACGTGACGTGTTGTTTCGTCTAATTTGACCCATGCGAACATTCGCATTTATGACGACGAGCTTATCGTCTCCGTGAATTAGGAAAGTCCATTTTTTTCCTTGTCTTCCTGCTTCCTCTGAACCTCAAATCCGCTTTTCCGTTTCTTGGATACAGATTTTATTACGATTTTTTATTATTTTACCGAGAAACATGAATGGGCGTCGCACTTTGGCACACAAAACTCGGATCTGGTGCCCTCGTATAATATCGTGTGGGTAATGAAACGCGGTCGAATCTCGATAAATAAGCTTGAGTCTCAATTAATTCGCGATCGTAAAGCGAGTCGGTAGGCTGGTTATACGGGTATTATAGTTCGGCTGTTGCTATTCTTACTCGAAGGCAGTAATTTTCCAGGCATTTAGTGGGTTCGTTTTAATACTCTAATCCTCGGTGACTTTCGGTAGCGATCAAAACAGGCTATAAATTTTCCGTTCGTCTTTTCCAAAAAGACCGCGAAATGAATAGAAAAAATAAGAACTCCTGACTCCTTCACTCGTCCCACCGGAAGTTCTACTAAGTGCGCGACCACCTTCGTTACACTTTGACTTTTTCCTCTCGCGTTCTCCAAACCGCGGTCTATATAACGTTTTCAAACTTCCAAAGCTCCGCCTAGACAAAGTTCAACTCCTCAGTGGAAAATTAATGATTTCCCGAACTACTCGAGACGCGTGAAAAATCTGGAATTCTTCAAAACACTTCAACAAACTACCGAACAGAAGCAACCTGCACTCTTAAGGACCTGCAAGCTCTCAGAAATTTGAGTCGTCTGGTGAGTTTTCACAATCACACTTCCGAATGACATTGTTTCATTATTGGTTCACAACAATTGTTCCAATTCTGATGACAATGATTTTGTATACATACGTCAAGAAAGTTCAAAACTATCGCAGAAGCTAAGACAGTAAATCATTCTTCGACATCACCAGCCATTCAGTACATCGCAATAACCGAAATGTTTTGATCATATGATTATAAATTGAGTAACTTTTTCACTTGTAGCTTGCGCAATGAAATTTGAGTATGTCGGACGGGTCTGCCAGCAGTCTGCGATGTTATGAATCAAAATTGAATGTCCTCTCATGCGATCAATTCACCCACGTACACGTATATAAATACGTGAATGTGACCTCGTTCGGTAGTTTTGACCGATTCCAGACGTTTCCACTGAATATCAGTTACTGGAGCGGAACTAGTGTCTTCAGTCAGTTTGGACTTGGTAGTGCGAAGTTATGCAGATGCAAGGCGCGGAGGTATCTTCATCATTTTTAAATAGCGAGCTGTCCAAAGCCTCTGCAGTAACGCAGATACAGAAGCAACTGATCTTTTCGTTGGTTCTCTCGTATGTAGACGGTTTCTATTTGAGTATTAGACCTACAAAGAATCCTCGGCACTTCGGGGTAGATATGTAAGTGCTCCCCTTAACTCAGGCTGCGCACTAAGTTTAGCCGCGCGCGTCTCAGAGATGAATGGGAATCGCTCGTGGCTTAACCCCGACTCTCCGTTTTTCTCTCATTTTAAAACCCAAGATCAGACACACAAGACGTTTAACATCTCGGTTATTCCGCCCGCGCCTCGTCGCGATCAACTCCATTAAGGAAAGTTGAAACACGGCGTGATGCTCGCATGAGGAGTGAAAGAGAAATAAAACGGCCGGCATTAATCACCTAATTATTCCGAGTCAGAGTCGAGGTGACAATTTTTTCAGCATCGCTAATCTCTGCGCGTGTGTCTGTGAAACGAGAGAAACGAGCTGCGGAGGAAGGACGCAGAGATTACGCATAAACAGGGGCAGTTAAAGCCGCGGTTTTAACGACGGGAAGTGTTAGTTGAGAAGAACATGTGTTTCAGGGGTTCGCGCGCATTCGTAATCAATTCTATTAAGTATAAATGTACGTCCGTGTGCGCATATTCGTACATGACACACGTTCAACATTTAAGTTTCTACACCGAGTCCCTGGCTATATTCTCAACGTTGGAACGTGTGCTTTAACCGTTTCGGTTATTATTTTCGCTTTGATTACTCGGTCACCGTATATTTCGCTCGGTACCTTAATGAAGCTCGATCTACACCCAGTTTCGATTTAGCGAGGAAATTTCTCGAAAACAATTTTCGCGACGATTCCCGGGTTTCCCTGGTATCAAATCTCGAGAAACGATCGTATAATCCCACAAACGGGTTACTGAACCAACATCAATTCCCCCAGAGACAGAGACTGCATCAAAGGAACCCGAAGTTCATTACACAAAAATTGACTTTTTCAAAAATCACTTATCGTAAGGTTTCAGGAACACGGTTGATTCAATTGTGTCTTTCGACATCTCATTTTCTTCGAAAACCGATCCTTCATCGTGTGATCGAGGGAAATTGGAAGCAAAATTTATTGGACCAAGTTATTATCAAAAGAGTGACTAGATTATCGCTAACTTTCGATAACTGACCATAACTTATCACAGAATTTTTTTTTCTCAGTTGCCCTCATTCATATGATGAACAATTGCTCTCTGAAGAAAATGAGACGTCTGAAACCTTACGACCAGTGATTTTTAAGAGAGTCAATTTTTCGATGTGTAAACGAAATTTGGATAAATTGGAGCAAGTAGAATTTGTTGAATCACGCTGTACTGGTCCCCTTAACGAAGCAACGAGTCCGACCGAAAAAGAAGGACTCAACAAGACTTTTGTTTTTCAAAGTCTGTATTGCTTACAAATGTCGCATAGTGAGAAAAAAAGAGAAAAAATTGAACAGCTCCGTCCTAATGAGTCTGGTTGTTAAAAGATTTCCCGTTTTTATTATTCCACTCTCTCTCTCTCTGTGTAGCTGCTCTTTCATTACCCTGACTGACATTGTAGTATTTGAAATTTATTTATAATTTTATCATACAAATTGAAGAGTTTGCGGTGTTCGTTATTTTGATAGCCAGTTGGTGTTGATCCTGGGTAAACAGTTGTATAGAGATAAGAGAGCAAAAGGAGGTGCTGGAAAGTCATGCGCTCACAAAGAGCGTGAGATATTAATCCTCCTTCACGTGACAAGAGTGGCACCACTAATAGACCGCGCGATGCTCATCTGTTTAACTCCGAGGTTTAGTGTAAAAAAAGGAGGACCTAGAAATGAGGAGAGAAAGATGCTGGAGAAAGGGGGTAAGAGCGAGAAATTAAGAGAGAGAGAGAGAGAGACCAGAGTGTGTGGAAAAGAAGTGGAAAGAGGTCCGGAGGGATGCCGGGAGCGCGCCGCATACCTCTTAATTGGAACGCTTTGCTAAGCTCCAGCTAAGCGATTTGGGCGGATTTCGGAGGAAATGGGCGTTTAAGTGTACGTTAAAGCTATTTACAACACTCGAAATTATTACCAAATACTTTCGAACGAGGACCAGTTAGCCACTGTGCGACTATAGACTAATGGCTCACCACACAATCGGAGATTATATTGTGGACATGTTATCGCCTCAATTGTGCGAAACATTGCTCAATTAAGGGGACATACATAAACCTTAAAATTTCAAAAAAGTCTTAACTACCTAAGTTCGGTATCTCATCATATGTTCTTATATGCACGGCTTTCACACGCTCTGAGAATATGTATTTTCTCTTATCTATGCGATGCACGAAATTAAATTTACTGGCGGGCCGATTTTTGATCCTCTGGTCTCAAAAATGTCCAGTGATAAGAGGCTTTTTAAAAATAAAAAGATAACAGGCTCTTTGATAAACTTATCACCGAAAGTAACCGTAAAACGAATATCCGGTATATTTCCGATCGGATCAAAAAGTTCTTTGTCCATTTTGAAAAATCTTATTCACTGGACAGTTTGACACCAGAAAATCTAAGATCGCTTCACCGGTAGATTGTATTTACAACCGAACCATTCTAATATAAGTATGAAATAAGTTTGACTAGTTCAGACTTTTTTCTTACTTCTGAGGATGTATAACAAGTATAACGAAAGGCGAGCTTTTTCGCGAGAATAACCCCTAGTGCGGAAAGTAGAGCATTTTCGATGTGCGCGTGCGCCAGCACTTTTTCCCGCACTGTTTATGAAGGCTGTGTACCGCGGCCTTGCGAATCTAACTTTTGAGGGAGATGTTACAAAAAGCTGTTTACAGAGGTTCGAACTCTACTTTGGATCCGTAAAATCTGTTGCGCAATGACCGTAATAAAATATAATTTTTTGTTCTTCGCCTCGTAATTGACACAAATAGGCGTTGAGAGACGATAATTGATTAAATATACTCAAATGACCGATAATTTCTCCACTATCGCGTGAAAGTCAATTAAATATACCGAGTTGGACCATAAAATATCGGTGTCATAAATGAAATATTGGTACCGGATGTCATATTTTGGATCCTCGATATCATAAATTATAATTGGTAGAAAAGAGAGTGACGTTAAGTCGCCCAGTCCCGAACGACATATCTCGCTAATTATACAATTCAAGGGGTTCTTTGAAAGTTGACGGGAAACCGGAATATGACACATCGTCTGGTTAAGGTTATCGCGTTTCTTCTGTGACAATTTTTAATCCACAACCGCATATAAATCACCTCAGCCTCTTCTCCAGCCCGTTTCTTAATTTACTAATGATTCATTAGCGATGGTTAATAGCGTAGGATATGTTCCTTAGGGCCGAACATATTTCTCTCATTACCGAAGCTTATATAACCTCGGTCACGTAGCCACCACAGCCATACCTTGGGGTAAATTCCGGTTCGCATACCGGTGTCACGTTAGGAAGTGAATGATATGTAATTTATAACACCACAACACCAAACGGTGGATGGATGAGCCGACCAAGTGTGAGGGGCAGTTAATGGAGGAGCGGGATAAACCGCTTGAATATCGAACACATGTTTCACTTCCCCTATTCCTCGCGGCTCTTTTTTCGCCCTAAAATAGATCCACCGATTCTGAACGTCGAGAGATCCTAGCGTGTAATGAAACCGAGTATGTGGGGAGCTCGGAGCTCGACTCGGCGAAGGATTTGTTTCTCCATCACACATGCACCGACCCCAAAAGCGTATGTGAACCGATCTGTTTGGTGTTTTCGTATGTTCTCGTAGAGGCGGAGGCGCTAAACGATATCTTCTATTAGGAGGAACGTGCCGTGCCGGCTGTCGCCTTAAATTGACCGGGCGGTGACTTATTGCGAGTCTGTGAAGTAAAGTCAAAGTTGGCGCATGCGCACGTCGCAATTGGTCTACTTTCCGCCCTAGGGTCTTTTTTTGTCATAGGATATCGATAACTTGTCGTATTTTCCACGATTTTACTATTTCGTTACGATCTTCTGCGGTTCCAGGCTTGTGGTTGGGCCGGGGGGAGAGAAAAAAGGTAGGAAAAGGACGTCGCGCCTTCGGAGTATAGTGGGGCGAAAATTGTTGCCGATTGTTGATCTGAAGTGCCTTTTGGATCCTTTGTCGTGCGGTCGCAGCTGCCAGGTTTCTGGGATGCTTAAATCGCAATTATGCTCTAGGTTTTCTTCTCGGGTCGTAGGAAGAAATAGGTATGAGATATTTTCTGCCGTTTCGCCCAAAAACTGATCCTTCATTCCTGACAATGGGGAGTGAGGGACCCCCGAACAGGAGACCCAGAAATTGCAGTATTGTGTAGGCGTGAGGTCCTTCAAACACCCGAGTGTCACTTTCCGAGCCATTCATTTCGCTAGGAAACCTCGAAGAATGAACCTTTGGTGCCGGTACTAGAAAATTCAAGAGTGTATATTACACCGTTGCCGTAGGTCCGGTTGTAAAATCTACCCCCGATACAGAATTCATTGTGGGGCTTATTTCACGGACACAATTCAAAGTTGTTTAAATCCTCTTCAGGCCGCAGGGTATCGCTAACCCTCGAGTGGACCCAATTGTTCAATCTTTCTAAAGACGTGAAATCTAACTCCTCCACGCAGACGGTAAAATTACCCTCGAAGGTCGCCAGTCTCGAAGTCTCAAGTCGAATTTGTCTCCCGAGTGGAATCCTTCCTTCCTTGGAATTCTCGCATATCGTTTTGTCTCTGGGGGGGCGTTCTAGCTAATAAAAACTAATTTATCCCCATAAAAATCGCCTCAATGAGTCAAATTAAGGTGACTATAAATATAAATTATACCCGAGTTTGTCTCCCTGCTGAAAGTGATATAGAGTTTTGTAATGGTGTCCAACACTCCGACACCTGGCCAGTGGGTCTTTGTGCTCTGGGCGCGGGCCTAAATAGGAACGAAGCCCCTGGGCCTCCATGGGAGGACCCCATAAACTCGCTGGCATTCAGCTAAATGGTCCTAAAATACTTTCCAGATCGAGCCTAAGGAAATCTCGTGAGCGTATTCATCGCTCTTCAGACCTGCCCTGGAGTTCAGACCCACGTGTTATTCTATCTATTTAGAATCGGTGGGGTAAAGAAAAAAAGTCGCGTGGTTGAATAATAAAAATTGAGATTAGGATTAATACCCGGAGTCTTTAGACTCGAATTTTTTATAATATTCTTAATTTAATGTCGACGCGGTGTAATTTTCTGTCCTTTATCGTTGAGAATCTATAAATTATATTTTATTACGATACTAATTTTTGGAATTATCTTTTTGTCAAAACTCCACCACCGCAAAGGTTTATTAATCTTTGGATGGGAATTCGTTTCTTCAAAGGGGCTGATTTTCTAATATTCATCTCCCCGGCGTTGTTGTGTTCGTGAGACCATTAAAAACCGGTGTATATCACCGTGAAATAAAACTAAAACGGTTTTTAAACCGCGCCTATTTTTATCTCGAGGAGATATGACAGATCGCACCATTAGCGCAAGTTTAAACTCAAAGTACAGTCGACGTCGCGGCATATACACGCGCCCCGTCTTTTTTAATACGAAGTAAATGTACCGAGGTTTAATTTAAGGATTTCCCATTGTATAAAGATTAAAGACTGCGAACTAACGTTCTCGTAACTCAGTCGTTGCCCCTTCGTACCCTCATGTCGCCCAAAGAAAGTGCGCTTATCCGTACTAACCAGATCGCGAACACTGATTACACCGCTTGTTCCCTGTCCCCAGGCTGAGGCTGGATTAAACCGCATTATATTCAATAAAAAGTCATCTTTATCGATGATAACAACGAAGCTGTATCGCTGAACAAGAATGGTCGAAAAAAAAAACGGCTGAATAAATCGTTGGCGACATTCACGGAGGCAGAAAAATGTCCGGTATTATTCGAGGTGTTCCATTGAATTCTGGGACCCGTGCCCCGGGTCGGTACAGCTGCACCCGAAAATTTATGTTCGGAAGCCCCGTGCCGAGGCCCAAAATACTTGGGACCGTAATTTTTGATCGGATTGTATACCCTGCAGATTTTGTTCGAAATTTAACGCAGAGACTCTGGACGGAAAGGAAAAATTGATAACAGCTACCAGGAATCATTGATCTCGAATCACTGACTGGAGTGAAACATTCTCGATGAGGCTGTACCCATACTTTTGAAGGCGAGGTGTGACTATGTTTGAATACTCTGTTGATTGGACCATAAACGTGTCTCTTGTACACAAACGATTTTTTCATATATATCTTTCGTCTCTTATTTTTTCTTTCGTTATTATTATTTTATTTTCTCTTTTTCTCCACGTCATATTCCCTCTGTATGGTCTTAAGCGGTCGGAAAGGCCACACGAGGCGTTTGATTGGTATTGAATATGCAAGAGGGATGATTCTCATGGATTTCGAACAACGACGTCGCTACGAAATTCGTTGACTCGAAACTTGTGTCGTCAAGAAGTGACGGAATTTTTGTCAATCATTACACCGACGGAGCGAATGAGGTGTGGGAGGTTTCCGTCTGTCCGAACCGATGATACGGTGCAATTAAGGAACGACGCGAGAGTTCCTAGGCGTCTTTTCAACCGAGAGATAATTTGGAGTCATTGTACGCGATGATCGCATGCCAAAGAGTACAACACGAGTCACACGTCGCGTAGCTGCTATGCGGTGGATAAGAGACGAATAGTACCCGGTACCCTCGACTCTGGGTCTGTGCTCTCGCCACGGGCTCCGCGTACCACAACTGAATGCGCCGGAGACTCCGTGGTTCTTGGAACCCCAACAATCCGGACTAATGGGTGGTCTCCGTCCATGGTCCGGTGCGTGGGGTCCTCCACGCGCTAGTAATACTTGCCGGATAATTTCTCTGATCGTGAAACTTTGCGAAGAAAATTTTGCGAGCGATAAGAAAGGGCTGAATCTTCGGTGATAACCTGACAATGTGGAAAAGCGATTAGTCGGAAGTCCACGGATCCCGGACACAGAGAACAGATACGTGGCGGAAATATACATGGAAATCGTATATTGAGCACCATATTATGGAGGCAGCACAATAATTCACATTACAAAAGTATGTTTAGCGTTTTTTTTTTTTTTCATTTAGGTTAGGTTGAAGCGTCCGATAATTTCATGGCGCGCATGCGCGGACTCGCGCGAAGTACAATAATGACCACTTTTAACTCCTAGGAGCAGAAAGTGACTTCATTCGTACTCTGCACACGCGCATTCGCAGACTCACTCAACCGTCGCTAAAACGGTTACGTAGAGAGAAAAACCACCTTCCCTCACTGGAAGACAAATGAGAAAAATGTATTTGGTTCGTCTTAACGTTCCGCAACAGATTCCTTAATCTTACCAGATCAACGAACGATAGAGTCACTACTAATGAAAAATAGAAAATTCTGTTACAAGTGCGGAAGGTGGCCAATATCCGCCAATTCCGCACTAGGGTTTTACTTTCTGCACTGCTGGGAAAAGAGGCGCTTTACGCAGGCTACACAGGCTTCGAAAATCATACTTTCCAAGCACGTGTGACAAAAAAAAAAATTATCCATTACCAAATAAATTTGATTTGAGCCAAGTAAATGAATTAATTTTGTATACTATCAAGTAAATGTGTACCAATATCGAGTGAAATATGATTGAATGCTCGTGGGTTAGTCAAATTGAGTGAACTTTTCTCACATCGAGTAAATTTCGTCCAATAAACTGATTAACTTCATTTGTTCTCCGATTATCAGCATTTTTTTCGCCATTTTCAATAATCGTACTCGTGTCAGATTTTCGTTATCTTGCTCTTCTCACAGTATTAAAAAAATTCATCGAGGTCAAATATCCGAGGGGTTAACCTCTCGTGAGAGTAAACTTTGAAATAGTTAGAACACTGATATATTGCAGGGTGGGTGACCTCTTTGCAAATATCTTATCCCGACTTCCGAATAAAAATTTCGAAGTTGATCCGATCCCACAGTTTTCAATTTTTTCTTCACTCTAATTTGATGCTCATATTCAGTTCACTATCCCACTTTCGTTCCAGATTTTCAAAAAACCTTGCTAGCTACATTTCTACCCAATGCCTCCCCCCCTCTTCCCTTCCCTACCTCATTTGAGGAGGATCAGAAAATTGGAAAGAGTTTGAGTAAGTCTTGAATTATAGTCAGATAGGTAGGTGCGTTGGAGTTTTTTCGACCGAGAGTACTGCCCACGCTTACAATTTCTAGATGAGTTAGTGGTTCTGGAGGACTTGCGAGATGGTCCCTAGAGAGAGAAGAAGAGGTGTAATAGTGAGGAGAGACACGGACGTTGGACACTTGTGAAGAGTATTACGTCGAGTGTGTGGAGCTGAAGGTATATCCTTTGATATTCAAGAAGATAAAATAAGACCGCTGAGAATCGGCCATTTATAACGGCCCACTAATTTGTAATATATTTACTTGTCCGGGTCGGCACGAGGAACGAAGACCAGAGTCCGTTAGACTCACCGTCAAAGTTACGCCGTATTGATACCGAGGGATATAGAGATCCTATGGATTTATGAATTGCCCAAATAATTTATTAAGCGTAATTTTCAATGGGACCCAAATTGAATCTGATTTAAGTACAATGCCGCATTGTCGGATAACCCTAGCGTAGAATGGGCCTTGATTCTAAAACGTGGGCCTCAGAGGTGCTAACTCGTTGACTGGACGACCGCCCATAAGCGACCCGCTGGAATCTGGGCGTGACGTCAGCACTATCGAACATCAAATGCCGTTTGATTGAAACGAACCTCCGCTATCATTGCCTAATGAGCCCGCGTAATCTCTTTTCACGATACATAATCACCCTTTTTCTTCGTTTTCTCCAATACATCGACAAAGGCTACGCAATTAAATTTATATAATGTACGCCTAATCGGATCATTTTGTAATGACGTTTATTCTGATCGGTGGAAAATCAAATTTTTCATTGACAGCAGTCAGTATATTATCAAATTATAGTTTGATAAGATAAATTTAATTGCTTCGATAAAAATATTATAGAGTCTCTTCACTTTCGATGTCAGGGAAAAACTCGTGTCCCTGTATCTCGGTCTCTAATTTCTTCAAATCGTGACTCATGAAATCATTGAATCGTGCCTACGGCACCCCTTCCTGCAAAGGGGTTTAATAATATCAGGGTATCGGAGAGACAGACAAGCAGTACTTGTTTTTTACGCTGTAATTTCCTACGGTCAGAGATAATCAAGCCGTAATTTACGATTTTTTTTATTATTTTTTCGTTATCCCAATGTTACCGGTTTTGGCACGCAATACCATCGTCAAGAAGTAAAATGATTGGCAATCTCGTTGATTAAGTCATTTCAATAGCCAAACCTGTGATCTTCTAATTATTATCCATGATAAAAAAGGGTACGTCGTAAACACCCAGCGGCAATCCCTTTCTCGTCACGAAACTTTCCGATTTTTTAAAACGTGATCACCTGTAATTTCACCCCCCATCGATTAATTCCACTGGCAATTAGGAGGATTAAAATGTTTGAAAAAAAACGGAAAAGTGGGAAAAAAGAATTTGCGAAACGCCTCGACGTTCATTTGTTTCTATATCGCCATTATGTATCCTCTTACCAGTGGACAACCGACAATGAGAGAAGAGAAGGGAGGGATTTCTATACGTTCCGTATAGCAGGAACAATGGGTCCATATATTTTTTTTTTCCACCACCGTCCACCACCCCGTAGATAAATCCTACGAGGGTTTTCAACCATTACAAGATCGTTTCTGAGATAAAAGGATACCTCTCTTATGCGGTGACTTCAAGGATATGGGCTTAGAGAACCTGCGGAGGACAACTGACTCCTGGTCCTGTCGATCGGCAAAGTAGCAGGTCAACTCATTGTGCCTTGGCGACAAGCCGAGAGAAAAAATAACGGCTGGAAACGATTCTTCAAAAGGGATCCTAAACTAATTATGGGTTAGCTTCGGGTCCTTGCGATACTGTTCCGACCGTGTCAAACCTTTGTTTTCAATAATCCTCAAGGATCCTAGTAGAGATCTGTCCCAGGGCGGGTCTCCCTCCGATTGTGTAAACGAGAATATCGCACCGAATGCTGAGCAGTAGTCCAATAAACGGCTGAAGCTCATCGTTTATCTCCAAAAAATATTTCAGATAGTGTTACAACGCCGTGCAGTTATCTTATCTCGTTAAAAAAAAGTACAGTAGAGAAGAGTAAATAAAAAAATGATCAATCCCCCGGCACGTGCGGTTCAGACATATCTTAAAGATGTGTGATGTCATCAGCGTATGAAAATTAATCGAATTTTTATGGATTCGGTATCACTGACATTCTTTATTTATTGAAATACTGCCGATTTTTATAACTCACAAATTTTATATCCCCACTTTTTTTTTGTGTGTTTATACTCTTCTCCGAAATTTACGAATAGCAGCTGTGATTAATTTCTTTCATATACATGAAACCAGTCGAAAAAAAGCAACAAGTTAACTGTGGATTAATTAAAAGTGACACTATGACGAAAGTCTCTCACGTGATTAGTCGGGACGTTGAAATCAGCTCGGACACATTGTACCCTATTTAATTAAGAATAAGCGACGTAGATAACGGTAACTCGATACAGGGTTGTGCTTGGTAATTCCTAAACGTTACACTTTTAATCAGTACTCCACGCGAGACTGGCCAACCGTGAAACGTGACACAATGGACATGAACCCAATGGGTATAACGTTTAGGGTGTAAATGTATTGTGCCTTACACGTCAGATCGTCATTCGAAGCCACCTACCGTTCTATTTCATTCCGTTTAAGTATATCCATGCCCGTTGACAGAGTCACATCTGTGAATTAGATTGAATCACTTCGATTGATTCAGAAATTGCAGATTCTGGACTGAATCATCCCTCCAGCTGCATATTGCAAGTAGATCAGAATCTATGTAGCAAAACAATAATTAAGGGGTTTCGTGAAGAGTTTATTACCACTTTTGCTCGGCCTTCTAATTACGACAATTAACTCTCAAGTATACATAGACATGAAATAGTCTCTAAACGGGTTAATCGACCGTAATTGAAATTCACAGAAGACCAATCAAAGTACTAGGGTACTTAGAGCGTGTAGGAAATTTTCAGAATCGGCCTATTGACTATTTTTGCTAATCGGACGAGTAGAAGAACTGTTTAAACGGTTGTTTTGACCATTTTCGATTAATGTAGGGAAACGAAAATACTGTGTCGATGATAATTAAGATATGACGTAGGCCAAGCGTGAGGGAGATGAGTTCGAATAATCTAATTAACACTTTTGGGTTAATCAGTATGGCCTTACCAACAGCGAATGAAACTTCGTGTTTACTTGTGACTTTGTTTTTTCTGTTCCGTTGACATATTGCTGTGATGTAATTCTCCGTAATTTCGAATTGAAAATAACTTGTTGACTCTTCACCCGAAAAAAACAAGCAAAAAATAATACCAATTAAAAGATGAATGTGAATAAACGTCTAAACTGAATAAACATACATTTTACTGATATTTATGTAACTACGTTAAATTAACAACCGTTATATTATCCAAGAGTTTGTATAATTAAGCAAAAAATATGACTCGTATGACCCGATCAATGCAACCCATCAATGATGCCAGTCTACTAAACGTTTAAGTTGTAGCACACTGAGGCAGACTCGGTGTGAAAAATCGGATAGCATTTTTTTTTATCATCTCAATTCTTTCTTTTTCAAACTATACAGTTTTAACTCTGAAATACAATGAGGGGCATTCATAAAGTTATCAGGTTTACCGAGAATTCTCAAACGTCGTAACACGAACAGCAGCTTATAATCGTGTTCTACATTTAATCACGACTCAAACATTAAACTCGAATTATAATTACTCAACTTGTAGTTATGATCGCTATATAATCTGGCCATTAATTATTGTCTTTCTTAATTCGCTATTCTTCAACTTGGAAAATTAATTACCAGTCAATGTAATCTCGAAAGTTCGTGATAAAACTCTTCAATGTGGGAGATATGAGCTGTGTCGGAGAAGCTGTAAAGAAACATGTCACCGATGAAACTGTGATCTGTAAGGAACGAGAAATTTTGAAAGGCAGTTCGAGAGACCCGAGATCTTATATTCTTATCTAGGAGATCTTTGGTAAAATTCAAGCTCAAGATCGATATCTTGGATATCTTTGACCACGTAATGAATGCACCCAGCAATTAGCGATTTTTCGGCACTTTGACCGAAACTACAAGCTGACCAAAAAAAAACGTTTGGAAAGATCTACCCGGTAATATATCTCGCCCCGCAGACGGTCAAATTTCTAGTTGACCCACGCGGACGCCAGGGCGTGGTGCAGAAACAGATGAGCGAAGCGAATCTCTTTTGTTTTTTTTTCCTTCACTTTTGGGTCCGGGACCCAGAAAGTCACGCCCGTTTTCCGGGTCGCTTCAGTTTAGAAAAGTGGCTGAGGTAATTTGCATCAAACCGAAACGTCGTTGCTCGTCTATTTATGGACCAGATATATAACCTCAGTAGGGACTTTCTTATCTCTGACATTACATAGCTGGTGGCAGAATAAAACATAAACAACAACAACGACGAAATATTAACACTAAGAATGACAACATACGTCATGACGTAATTACACATCATCTATATTATTAACCCATTGACTCATATTTGAAATATATATACTTTAATTGCCAACGAAGCAAATCGTTAATGAATTATCGGTAGTTGAATAAATTTTATTCTCATTGATGATTGCCGCTCGTTTCTGAGGCCCAGGACCAGTACAGCGTAATTCAACAACCACTCCATACTTCAAAAATCAATAATATGTTATCCAAAGTTCGTTATTATATAGTCACTCTTTCGATGATAACTTGGTCCAAAAATGTTTTTCATCGATTTCCCTCGATCTTACGGTGAAGGATTGCCCTCCGAAGAAAATGAGACGTCGAAGGACATAATCGGATCAACCATGTGCCTGAAACCTTACGACAAGTGATTTTTGAAAAAGTCCATTTTTCGATCTGTAATGAACTTTGGCTAAGATATTGGTCCCCTTAACGACTTATGTATGCGGTAAAAGAGTCGGTTATAAAAAATCTGTACCGGATACATAATTTTGAGCTTAAGTCAACGTCATGCGGAGGCGAAGTGTACGACGTCCCTTTAGCAATGCTACCTGAGACTTGGATCTTGAATCTTACGTGGAATCAAGCCTCGTGGGTGCCGTGCGCAAATTGAATCGCTTGTCTTTCGCGCAACCGTGTTGCGAATTCGCTTACACACTCGCTACCAAAAGCGAAGATTGGTTGGTTACGATACTTCACCGAGTATTCATACGTCCCAAGAAAGAAAAAAGTTTAATCAGCGCAAGTTTATATCCTTGACACATATTCGTAAAAAATATTTCTCAAACAATGCTACTTCTTCGAGTTTGTTGACAACAACGATTTGAAATGAAACCAGTGGCGCGATGGACGTGTTGAAAGACTCTTTGATTAAATAGTAATCAATTTATTTTTTTTTCTTCTATGTATATTCATATCACGTCCATGTAAAAGCGATGAGAGTAACAAGAGCGGACTAAGCGGTATGACGTCCGTGGCTTGTGATAATTCTTTGATAAGAGGAAGTAATTAGTCACTGCCAATTAACTGCTGCTCGAACGGAAAACAATACAGAGAAACAGCTTTTACCGTTTAGTCATAATAATTATAACAAGATGAAGAACAAAGACAATGAGATTAGCTTTGATTCTACGTTTTATGTTGTGTGTCTTATACGTCTCTAAAGAGATACGAATATAATATTGATCATGTGTTCTGCTGAATTTCTTCATTACAACGAACGGTGTAATTAATTATCTGCCTCATTATTCGCACAAAGCAGAACTCACAATAGATTGAAAATATGTGCGGGGCTATGCGAAATTTACCTCATAATTTTGAACACTTTAATTGATACTTGGAAATAAATCCTTCTAATTATTGTAATATTTGAGTCACTTGAACCATCTGAAATTCGTTGATCGAAATCGACAATTGCGGTGATGAACAATAAAGTTAAGTGTATAAATGATTTATTTCATAATTTATACAGTTTGAGAGATCATCGTATGTGTCATTCCGGCAGTTGTGTGTCAATCAATCACATAATATGATAATTATAATTACAGCACTATCTAGCGAGCTCTGGTATTTATTAAAACAAATGAAACTCAATTAAAATAATCCGTTTTCTTATCATTTTACTCGTACTAATTAATGATGTCAGATAATAAAGCAAAATCAAGTTATGAGAATTTTTTACCACTTGTTATCTGTTGGAACAATTGAAAAATTTAATTTCTACCAAATTATCGATTAAATTATCGATATGTGCAACGCCTTTTTATCACTATATCGGCTGGATAATGGATCAGCAATATTCGCGAAATGATTTAGTTGCAGTCTCTCCAATTTATGTGTTTATCAACATTCCGGTATAAAAGCGATAAACTGAATGACGCGCGAATCCGCGTTACCACACATGATCGTGGCGTTGTTTTTTTTATTTTTTATTATCTAAAACTTGAACCATGGCACTTACAATTAGTTGAAAACAAGATAAGTCACGAACACGGACGCATCGAGGCGAATCCAAGTATCCAACGCCTTTAATCAACATAATTAATTCTCGCTCTCGTTGATGGCAATTAAAATTATACGTTGATTATTTAGAAAAACAAAAAACAAAGAAGAAAAAAAAAACTTCGCTTCACCATGCGTCGCCTCCACGTTCCACGTGTAGTTGTACTCTTAACTCTTACTTGTGTACCCCTTATCAATTTAATTATAAGCAACGATCGTACCCCGATAAACTCGGTAACAAACGAACATAAACGATTGACCGACCGATACGTGTGCCCCGCGCTACATAAGTATTTGCATAATCATTAATTAGCAATCACGTAGCATCACGTGTTAAAAACACACAGCGGAAATTTTTCCATTTAATTTTACAAACCCTGAATTAATTGAATGAAATTATTCGATACACCGTTTGGTATGTTGTCAATGATTTTATTTGTGAGTTTTTTTTATTCATTTTTCGATACAACGATCACGCTATACGTGACCACTTTATAAAACGTATATGGCACCTCCGCAATGCGCAGCTCTCGGATATTCCCTCCACACAATCATATCTCTCACGCTTCGTGAGTATTTCTATGGGGTGCGAGACGCCGTCTAATTTCCTGTCCTGAATTTCGAACGACCGTGAATTTGCACCCTTGAGTTGAAACTGACAAGGATGATTCGGTGTTTGGTTCGGGGGGTGTCTGACCAACCGAACCACATTTACTGTCAAAGTTTTGTCACCATCTTGAAAAAACGTGATGCCGAAAAAGAGTCGTTATTATCTACGGGTCGGATGAGCCAATGACACCGGTGACTTTGTAATCCTGGTACCTCCGTGTAACCCGGTGACAAGTTTTGACAGCAGGTCCTTGTGATCTTGGGTTCTCCTAAGCCAGGATTACCAGGTTCACAGTTATACAGTCAACCAGGACTAGCAGTAGGTTGCGAGTTCTCGCTCCGCAAACCCGAGTCTCTGAACCCCGACTTAACTGCGGATTTCGGTGGTATTCAGCCTCACTTGTTTCACACGCGTCCTTTGACGCGCACCAGCTCCTAAATCCAATTTGCAAATCCCGTTTAACCGTTACAGCTTGTTGTGTTTGTTAGATGAAAGTTTTCTCTGAGGATTATCATGCGAAGTTGTCGGTGGAAAATTTAACGGTACGTAATCCGGTATCATCCCTTATCGATCATGAACAATGATTCAGGATTAAGAGACACAAGAAAACGTTCCGATCGTGCAACTACCATACATTTTTTCGATATGCCTGATCACGGTCTCGGTTCATGTAAGTTATGGGTCTCTTTGTTCTTGATATCTCGCTGTATAGTTTCACCGTTAGCTTTCCGCGGTTGCTGGATCAGGATTTTATTCACCGTTCGAGATATAGGAGCCTTGCTTATCCTTTTTCATCGCTAACGTATATGTAGGAAGAGTAAAGGTAATTTGACCCGGTAGGCACCTCTATGGTTACGTGCGGTTATTATAATTGCATACCGATGTCAACGCTGGTTCAAACCATATTGGTCACAAGCTTCAACCATAATCTCCACTCCGAGTTTAAAGAGGCGTGGAAAATGCCCGTAGAAAATGTATGGCCCGAGAGTCCCAAGCGTAACGATATAACATATTTGGGTTTATACGAGACCCGGCACGGTCCATTATTCAGTTTCCTATTACACAATACCCTCTTACTTGGGGTTCTATTATATGATTGTTATGAATTTGCTATTAATAATAAATAAACAAACATAATGGGGCTCCGTCGCGGCACGTTAAGTCCGGGATGCATCTGGTTCTAGTCCCTTTTTTCATCCTGCTGCGGGATGCTGCCGGTATGGAGTGGAGAAATACAGGGGGGATCGCGCTTCTCTCACCAGCAACCAACACTGACAATTATCATATATACCTTTTCCCTCGATTCTTATTGGAGAAGAGCTCGGAACTAGGGTTGATCCCGATTGGTGAATCACCGAACAGGGACGAATAATACTCTAGTTACAAATCATCCCTTTATGTCAAGTCTGTTATGTCACTTGGTCGGAACTTTTTATCCCACTCACTTCAGCCCTGGTAGTTTTTCGTGGTCAGAGGAAAAAAACACCATCCAGACCCTGACTCAGGTTATTCAACATTCCTATTCTCGCTCTGTATCGATCACACCGCAATAATCGAACGGATCATCCGTTAAATGGACTGTGGATGCTTCACGGTTTCGAATCTTCCCATGATTGACTTTTATTGCAGTCCTCGATGAGACGTTCCTTTTCTGACACTCTTAATAAGAGGTTGTTCCACAAAAACCAAATTTGCACGAAGGTTGACCATCGGAACGTGCTTTTGGCTGAGTTTGCTGCAAATTTCGATGTTAGCAGTTGCCCTGGTTTTGGGATCTTCGTCAATAAACAGTTCGACGTAAATAAAGCCATGTGGATTTTTTAACAGAGTCTGAATGGTTGGCGACAAATTTGCCGAAAGTATACATAAGATTTGTGAAAACACTAAAATTCCGGAAAGTGTCTTGAAGTTAGGTTTGCACAAGAGTTTAGAAAGGGAGAAAAAAAAATCTACAACCCAACCGGATAGATAATCCTGTTTGCAGCGTCAAGTCTTGCCAATACCTGAACTTCAGTCTCCTTCCGCCTTGTGTTTGATGTTTTAGGATTAACCGCGGGGAGCGACTTTTCCGCGCAGTTTATCGTCCCCCGCACGCCTACAACACCCTGCTACAGGGGTGAAATCTTTTGGTTTTTAACCAGCATATAGAAAAGGGTGCAAAAGAGCTCATCTTAGACAAGATAATCCGAAAACATTTCAACCGCCGAGAATTGACCGCGTGCAGCTCTTCGGTTTGCCGCTAAGCCGATCTGTTCACCACTAGCCTGACTTTTGCAAAAATCAAAATTTCGCCAAATGGGCGTAGCTCGACGTCCGAGGCACCTGCGCTGGCTGTTGCGGGTTACAACAGGGATATTTAGGAAGACATTGTCCTGCTTAAACGACCAGTATTATTTAGCTAAACTGTAGGCGTGGTGACTTCGTGTACCCCGTTGTCGTCGTCGTCTCCGTTGAGACTTAGGATTAGGTTGGAAGCCGCAGGTCACGACCACGGGACACGGATGTGATGTTTGTTCAACACTTATATTCACAACGTATATCTCCTTCGAGCATTAAACACGAAATTCTCAAGTATGTGATGACACTTGTGGTGAAGATCTCGAGGCATCATTTCCTCCATAAATTTCTTAATCTTTCGACAAAGTAAGTCGTAAAATCTAAATACAGCGGTTGACCTCTGCCTGGGTACGATAGTAAAAGTTAATAATATTCAAACCCCGAGTCGTGGCTTATCAGAAACGTTCCTAAAATATAATGTCATCCAGATTGTAGGCCATGACATATTTCACAAGTGGAAGGCTCAAGAGTCGAATGACCGTACACACACTTATCGCAGAATCGTATCATTTTTTGTTCTGATCTTCGTGCAATAATGTAAGAGACGGCTCCTGAAATTCTTGTTTCTTGAAGAGCTGACCTTTTTTTTGGTACGCGCAAGGGTGACCTCTCCTTAACGCGATCGTAATGGCCTTAAGCTTGGTCGGCGAGGTTGCTCGAGTATATTAAGCGTCGTCAAAACCAGTTAGTGAGTTGGCAATCCAGTTAAGGTACAAAATGGTTGTCGTTTAGCGAGAATTAATGGTCCTAGGAGTACCCCGAGGCAGTATAATGGGGCAGATGCGCCGAGGGACCCTTCTAACCTCATTATATACACCTATCTGACTACACGGCCTATTATGCCCTTTTTGCAACCAAGTACATAAGAGCTTTCATATTTGGGAGTTTGAGCGCCGTTTAGTTTGGCGTTTCACGCTCTACCAGCTCCCCTACCTCGCTAAATTGACTCCGAGTTAGTTAAACGTTGGCTAAACTCTAGTCAACGCTTTTGTACCGTCTAGAGTCGACTATCTCTCATCTCCCCCTCTCTCTTTTCCTCTTCTAGCTTTCTATCCACGAACCTCCCATCGTATACTGGATATAAACGGATACATATGTATTTGATTTACTCGAAGCAGACGCTCATAGGCGGTCCAGGTGACCAGAACGAAAATTTTCAATGGTTCGTCGTAGCTGACACACCAAAGTCAAAATGCCGACGGATTTTAGAGGGAAAATTAAGGGGAAAGATACCCGAAGTATTTTCTCCGTTGCGTCAGACAAGTGAGATATTTGTAATCTGAAAAGAGAAAAATAATAAAAAAAAAAAATTAAAGTATTAACGGGAGAAAGAGAGAAGAAAAAAATGACGCTTCCCGTGGCTGTGTAACAGAGCGAAAATTGTAGCCTCTTTAGATTCAAATCTCTGTTACCTAAGTGGTAATAATGCTGGACTTTTAAGCGCGAAACTTTAATGCTTTTCAACGTTTTAAAACCGTTTCTTGATGGTTTTTTTTTCTCCTTCTCCTCAACGTTTTTAATGTTTTTTAATGCCGTTCTTCTACTCAATGTAGCGTTTAACATTATCAACGCAATGCGTCAGATTAAAAACTTGTGTAATAGCCACTTCATCTTACCGATATAAAATCTTCCTTGGTTTTCACCTGAAAATCTTGCGAGTGAATTCTCACCAGGAACAAAAAAAAATTACTACCAATAATCAGCCGGATTTTTTCGAGGCTGATTGATCATTTGTTGTACCTAACCATATCTAACGGAACACCGGCGACCATCTTGGAATCTTGTATTCAACCCCTCGCAGCAAAGTTCGACGTCTGACATTTACTCGGACCTTTGAACCTTTACTTATACTCGTCGACAGTTCTAACAAGATTTTGCTAAGCGGATTGAGTGCGGATTTAAATCTAAAATCGTTTTTCTCTTTTGATGTCTCTTGGGAGTTGCTGTCCTGCAGCTACGGTCTAGCGTACAGCCAGCGCCCTGCAACTTCTCGGATTATCGGTAAGCCTGAAATATTACAGTCCTTCGTAGCCGCGTTGCGATAAATGCGAAAGCGCCAATTGCCCCCGTTGCATAATTTCGCGATAAAAATTGACACGCTTTCTCTCTCTCTCTGTACCATAGAAGAAAATCCATGGGAATATTGTAGCCGAGTAGGTGCATTATCATCACGATGTAAAACAAGGGATATAATAATTGCCAGCGACGATATAATATGGCCGCTAGTCACGACTCAGCTCGGTATATCTACCCGAGAAACGAATATCGTGCCAGTGTGGTAAAAGCTGATTTGCGATATCCACACCGAACTTTGGGGTATAACCGACAAGCAAAGAGCCCCGCGACTGCAGACTTTGCTCAACATGCTTTACGTACATCGGATGCAATGCCCACCCCGTGTCACGATTCGAACCTAAATCATAACTTTGCGAATATATTTTCGCGTTTTTACCATCATATTTCTGCAACGTTGTTACGTATATAGATATCATGTGCACAGCCTTCATATTCTTTTTCTTCTATACACTTTTTACTCTCTTCAGGTTCGGAACTTGAGCCTCGCACACAAGACCACCGAGCATATTGAATCTTATGGTTGGGGCAAAGCTCGCAAAGCTTGCAAAGCTGGCAAAGCTGGCAAAGTTAACCGGGCACGAGGTGGATTGAGTCGTCAGTTGTTTTTGCTGTTCACCAGTTGTAAATCGTGGCCGAAGGCTGCGGAGGAACGGTGCACAGCTCGTGCGAGTGTCTCTTGTTTTATGATCTACCCGCCCATTGGTCGAGAAATCCTATAGAATAAACGGACTCGCGCCACGATCTTGCTCTTCAGACAGGATTACATCCCAGCTGAGAAACAATTGGCAATATTTTAAAGCGTCAAAATAGCTGTACAAACGTCACAAACTGTTATATCAACTCCAAATTTTCATAATACCGGAACAAAAAAAATAACTCACCGAATGTCAGAGGATACAATCGTATTTTTGGTTAAAAAAAAAAATCGGCACATCTTCTGATTCGAGAGGCATGCGATTTCTGTGTCTTGAAATCGGCAATTTCTCACAATGTGTAAGAAATGAAGGTTTCGATATTAATAACTCCCCTCACGATCTCGGTGCCGCGAGCTCCCTCTAGATCGACTCCCCAGCGAACCCAATAACCCTGATTGCCAATCAATCCCCGAAGCTCTGGGAGGGAATTAGTCAATTAGGAGTCGTCACGTTTACCCCGAAGCCCACACCACCGCGTTTAGAAAGCGGAAGCTTCAATTTCCTCACTTCGCGATTGGTCGGCATAGATTATCGGACACGCCCACCGATGCCCCGCCCATAAGCCACCTGGGACGAATCCGATTGGTCGGACGATAAATCCCGAAGCTCTTTCGGGCTGCGGGGGCGTTTCCGGCAACGAGCTTGCGGGATGCTACGGACGTTAACGGAGAAGCGAGAAATCAAGAGCCGGAGAGGTGCTACCTCGCCAACTGAGAAATCAGTGCGGTTCCGCGGCAGTACCGGTTAACACGATATCCGGACCCTAACAGTGGCTCGTTTTTAACCTGCAAAATTAGATTTTTTCCACACGGTGTCGGGTCGTGTTTTCGTTCCTTTCGAGTATTCGGTGTGACAGTGACAGTGTCAGGTGCACTAAACGACATGCGCAGGTCAAGAAAGCCATCGCGGAGAAAATATGAGACAGACTGCTGATCGGGCCACACCGTGAACACTGTGAAAATGTACGAAGAATCGACCGCTGATCAAGTGACTGGTGCTCATCTGTGACAGTGAACTCGATAGGAGCAAATAAATATAGTAGCTGCATAGACGGTCATGTTAGTTGTGTTGTAGCTGGGATATATATCGTTAACGATGAGCAGTGGGGACGGTGTGGTTGTGCAAACTGGTACCGGAAGTTCAATTTCCGAGAACGTTGACATGGCGACGTCCAACTCAGCATCGGCGAGTCTAAAACCGCGCAGTGGTAAGATCAGCTTCAGCGTGGACTCCCTTTTGAGCGGAACGAGAAGATCACCCGGAGCTTTGTCGAGACGTACAGAATGCACCGTGGAGGATCGTGGAATCGAAACGGAGAAGATTATCGACGTCGAGAGAGTGGCGAGGTGCAGAGAATTGATCGCCGAACAGCAGAGACTGCACAACGAGGAGCTTTTCGTAAGGTTAAACCCTCACAGAGTTGCTTCGTTCGTAAGTCATCAGCGGAACGAGCAGCCGTCCAACCCGCAGCAGACCGAGCGAAGGGAACTTCTGACGGTTCGTGATTTCTCCCGGACTTGCAGCAACGAGAAGTCCTCGTCTCCTTCGATAAGGATCAGTCTGAGCGACGTCAGGGACCGTTTGGAACAGGATAAACGAAACGCGTCTTCGCCCGGTCGAGGAAACGAATTTCGCGACGATCACAACGACGATAAGATCAACGGATCAGTCTCCCCCGTAATGCGGAGGGAATTCGACGACCGGAGCGACTCCGAGGCGAACAGATCCGTCGAAGGCGATCAGACCACGGAGCACATGGACGATGACAACGACGCGAGGAGTGTCGGACACTCGGAGGACCTCAACGTGACCGATTCGGACTCGGAGATCGAGAAGGACCAGGATAATCACGAGAAGGAAAAATCGAGTCCCGTTGTGCCGCAGCCAATTCACCCCGGCGTTCAAAGGCCGTCAGGGACTTACCTGGGGGGTCCTGGTGGTCCTGGCTGGAACCCGGGAGGATTCCCACATTCCCTTGCCGGGTTCGCGTGGCTACCCCCACCTCCGCATCCCCACAATCCCCACGGACATCTGTACCCTCAACACGGTGGGCCTACGAGCCCCAACGGTAAGAGTCCCATATTCTTGATCTTCTTCGTTGATCTGTAACGGATGATGAACGTAATTTTTCACTCGGTTTTTGTTCAGACCGCGTTCATTCGAAAGGAATAATACCTGCAGCAGCGTCGAGTTCGCTCAGCAACTTTCTAGTTGCAGAGAGCCTAGGCGATTCAGCGGACCATGTTAGTCGAAGGAACAATATACTGACCTTTCTATCTAAGAATGCGTTCCTCCAGGCGTGCAGTCGGTCGGGTTTAGTGAATTGAACCGAGTGTTAGGGGTTCCGAGTCCAGTGAAATGAGCTTGCGACCATAAGAAGATAGTCCGTTGATTCCGGGAAAGAAATCGTTGCCCATTACGGGATTCAAGATCCAAGATGGAACGCGGGATCTACCCGTTAAGTCTTTGGTCTACCGGCAGTGTCTTCTCGCGTCACTCATTCGACTCATGTAGCCCACACTGTGAGTCAACGCACCCGGGTGATAGAGTCATACATAACCGCGTACTACATCCATAATGTATATTTTCCGTTATAAAAACTGCCCTCTTGTTAGTTTAGTTTATTACAGGTCTTCGCCTTTACGCCGTGGGCAGGTAGTACCTATCGGCGTATTTTATCGCTCTCTGGGGGATTTCAAAGGGATGGATATACGCCATTTTGAAGATGGCCAATAACGTGGAACTAAAATCTTTGTTTAACGTCCTTCCTCATCCACCTGCCTCCGGGAATAAATTTTTCCGCGTTGATGGAACCGATCCAAAAAAGCCGGCAGCCCGAGGTGAAAAACGAGGAAACAATCGAAGAGACTAAAGTCAACAGTCTAAATATAAGGCGCAATCAATTATCTCCAATTAGCGAACGGCGTGCTGCCCGCTACCGGAAACAGTTGGCACGTCATGTGTACATACATCGGGTCCCGTCAACGTACAGATCGTTGAAAGTCAAACCCGGTTATATGACCGTTCTTCGACGGACGTTCGCAGTAAGAAGCAACAGACCAGACGTAATCTGGTAGTGAATCAATCCAGGTTAAAAATGTACGGGATGTGAGATGTGTGCGGGTATTGGATTGGTGGACATGATAAATCAGAAATAATAAGTACCGATACAGTATTATCTGCTTATGGGGGGTTTTTACAAGGAGGGTTCAGATCTGACGAATACACGTTACTGTATACTCGACGTCATAAATATCCAAAAGAGTTGGAGGCTGATATCTAAATAGATTGTTCAAGCTGTCACTGCATGCCCACTGCATTCTCGGAGTGATGAATACAGACGTAATTTATAACCCTGTTATCTATCCATCTCGTGGTATTAGTAATGAATTAATGACTGCTTCCCATCCAATAATGTTATACAAAATATTCCGAACGATTCATCATCCCGTTGGACATAATTACCCACATCAAACGAAGTCAGGAACCGTCAAGAGCGGACTAACTCTAGCTATGCTCGTGTGTGTGTATACCCGATCACTACCGTGTCTGATGTCTCGTATTTCGTTCTTAGACTCGTTCTTCGGCCAACGCACAAAGCGGTTGCCAGGTTTAAAAATGGTCGTTTGTTTCTCTGTTTGCCCGTCAGATGATAGGGATCCTGAATTAGAAGTACTAAAAAGCCTTGGCAATAATTAGTCTTGACAAATTTTTATCGACACCACCAAGCTCTTCTGTACACAGCTGCGTGAATAAATTATTCAACATCTTTTTAAGAAGATGTTCACTTACGTTCTCATAATCAAAGTTGAATTGATTGTGAGCTTGTAGGTAGGGTAAGTTATAGATGTGCTACGAACAGCTGCCAAGTAATTAGCTAATCGTCAGATAATTCGTCATTGGCACAACTTTTGTCCACCTCAAACGTTCCTATATCTACGGACCTACACACTTCCTTTACGGCACGTGTAATTGCCGACAATTAATTGGCAGCTAGGGAATAGTCGTCGAGGACCGGTCGCCCTGCACATAGGGAATTCTTATATTATACAGGATTCAGCTGAACGGTTCTTTTTCTTCATTCCACCCGAATTTGGCACGAAGTAGCTGTTTATCAATGCGAATATTCGACCTGCTCTTGCTCGATCGGACTTCATTCCTTGAATCTAAATGCAATTAAGGATGTAGTTCGGTTTGAAAACTATTTTCTGCAATTGATATTGTACCGATGTCAACTTTTTCTCACAAGTTTTTGATACCAGAATAGAAAGAAGAGTAGATTCACATGAGGGATTTGTTGTACAGTGGAAAAGTTCTCAGACATGAAGTTTGAAACAATCTTTTCCCCCAAAAAGGCGCTTTTTTGTCGTTTTTTTTTCCATTTTTTCATGAATATGAAAGTAATTTACCTGGATTCAGTGACCAACCCTAAAAAAGCTCACGTGGAATTGTTCAGAGGGAAACTGGAAGTTGATTCGATCAATATTTCATCGCGAGTTACATTTTGATATCTGAAAAGTAGGTGAAAATTTGTTTTTGAGATAATCCAAGGTTTGTAAAAGGCTGCATATCGATTGAGTACTTCAGAAAAAGAGTAGCCCAAGTATACTCATATTTTTTATACTTGGTATTGGTTTGGTCTGATGACAAGTTCCGAGTTTCTCATCACTCTTGACTTTTTGTGACACGTATCAATCTCATTTTGAGCTGTGAAATTGGATGATTTTTACAGATTATCACCGTTGGGCCTTGATTAGAAATCCACAGTAAAGTTTTTTGAAAATCGAATTATTTTGGGCCTTTTTCAACCCGAACTACATCCTTAAAGGTAGGCATGGAACCGACGCGAACGCTACGATCGCGCTGCGGTATAATAGGGGTATGACTTACCTTTTCTGTGTAATACCTAGATAATTCATATAGATTAAATTCCTTGGTATGATCGGGGTTCTAGTTTCTCAGAGCGAGGCGGGTAATTAACGTGAATTAATTAGAAACGGGGTAAATACAGATTGATTGGTTGTGTGCACGGAATATAATATCGCAAAACTCTTTCCACGATTATCGCATATAGCGATATCCTGGAATACGATGCCGGTCTCCGATCACCGATGTAAGTAACGGCGGATGGGGGGCGCCCACGGTATATATCGCTCGTGTGTACCTGACAATGTGCGACTTCTTTTTGCCCGTGATCGTTGATCGTTAATTAGCAGCTGATGTAATTCAGAAATCGTGTACCTTCTGCTGCTTTCAAATTACAGTCGATACGTCTTCGTGGTACACTTAAGGATTGACCTAACGGCGCCCTCGGTGTGTCTCTGTGTACGTATTCACGCACACCGAGACTCGAACAAACTCGGAGCAATTCCTCGCTGAAGTATGTCTCTGATCTTTTTCTGAACGTGTCGTGCGGTCGAACCGATCGTTTACGGGAATCTTGAAATTTTAACATTTCAGATCAACAACAATGACTACAGTACACTTGAATTCCGTTATTCGATTATTTAGATACAAATTTTATCACCTATTGTCCCTCGTGACTTATTTGACCTTTGTAAAAACGGGGCGAGACTCGCATTGTTACACCAGTAATCGTTTTATACTCTCGTTTCTGATTCAAAGGTCGTCAAATTCTCACAGTTCGCTACTTTTGACATGCACTGAAAAAAAAGTATAGCGTGTCGAGCGAAACAAAGTTATGCTGAGAGCAGTCCGTTACTGTAACAATACGTATCGCTACAGGAGCAAAATGTATCGCTACATCAGCCGTATCATTCAAGTATACAAACGTCTGCTACTGTAGGTATACTTTCAGCTGGTAGGAGCTAATGTTTTGTACGCTGCAGTAGAAATGCTTGGTATAGCTGTAGCAGCGATACCGTGTACCTAGACGAGCGCGACGTACAGCTAACTGCGCAGGACTTCTCGCTGTGCGCGCGAGAATTCGCAGGAGATCACGCTATACACTGGTATTGCTGCAGAAGCTATTCCGCGTTCAGCTCCTACAGCGATACCGTATTCTTCGGATAGCTGAACTACGTCAGGCAGAGTTGTTCCGCTCGTACAGCTGAATAGAGGTTAGGGTATCGGAAGAAAACCGATTATAGCTCAGGCAGCCAGACTTCTTGCTATCGGAGCACTACTTTTTTTTCAGTGTGACCGTATAACTTGTTCCTTGAAAAAAAATTACAGGTGACCTGAGATTGCCGGGCGGAGGACCAGTTCGGTGTACCTTAAGAAAACACAAGCCCAATAGAAAACCCAGGACGCCATTTACCACGCAGCAACTTCTGTCCTTGGAAAAGAAGTTTCGCGAAAAACAGTATCTCAGCATAGCCGAGAGAGCTGAATTCTCGTCATCGCTTCATCTGACAGAAACGCAGGTGAGTCTCCTATTCCTAGCACAAATTCGGCTTTCCAGCCTGCGGACGGTGCGCAAAATGGCCGGAAAACCGATCGGGGAACCTCGGGCGTCGTCGGCACCTGCGCGCGCACCTCGCAACAGGCATGGAACTCGAACCTCCCACCACCTCCGGATTGTCGTTCGTACTTCACGCTCATCGGGAATTTTCGAATACTATTTCTGACCGATTGCACGAACATCCGATATGATTCATCGTACGATTTAAGGCAGTGAAATTGATCGCTGGGTGCGAGTCGCATTCCGATACTAATTAGTCAAATATCGATTCCCCGGTATAGAAGATCGTTCGTGTATCATAAACCCAATCGCATGTATCTTCTGTGCCGAGGTTCTTACAATACTCTTTGGAATGTAGACTTTTTTTCGTCTACACTATAATGGCTCGCTCCGAGTCGATCCACAGAAGCCAAAACTATAAATCCTCAGCGGTCGTGTTGTCGACTAAAATAATTTAAAGACACCTGCCACGCCATTGCTCGATGCAGGTATCTCGGTAATAGCGAGCCAAACGAGGACTGACACAATCAGTATCTATCCGTTTAGTCAAACCCCCCACCTCACCCAGAACAGGAATCCTCTTCTTGTTCCTTCGCGCCTCCATCTTGGCCCTGCGACCCTCCGATGGCTTCCGTTGACGCATTTACAATCAGTGGTCGTGGATGTCCGATGGTCTATCTGCCCTCGTTCCTTCCATTCCAGTACGTGGTACGCGTTACGTGGAAAACCGCCTTAAACAGAAACGGTTTGGCGTGTCTCGATGCACTTTGGGCTTGCATTACAATGCGTCAGGCCGAAATGAAGCTTTCAGCGACACCGCGTGGTGAATTCATTTGGTTGAAGATAAGGTGTTCCTCGTTGCACTGTCATTACTCACGTGGCAAAGAGGCCCTATAACACTGCGGGTTCGCTGCTCCCAACCCTTCCTCCGTTTTCAGAGTGGATTTACGATATAGTTGAGCCACCCGGAGGCGGAACGCGGCTGCGGGTACTTTTATTCCTCTCGGAAATAGACAAGGACGAATTCAGACTTGCGACTGTCCGAAGGTATTATATTTAAAGCTGCACCATGAGGTTCGGCGGCTTCAAGATTCGTTAACGAAAAAATTAACGTGGTAAATAGAAGCCCCGGAACCTCCGCCGCGGTTGTTATAAGTAGCCGCGTTTTATGGATTCATTAAAACTCAGGTTCTTTTAGTTTCATTCTCTTTAATGGTCAAATGGCCATACATTCTATCGACGTTAGAGTTGATCGTGCGGCAATTACGGAGGGAATTACGTTACAAAATTCTATAAATTAAGAAATTTAATCTCTACCCTTCGTTCGCTAGAAACTCACTAAAATCATTAGTCCTGATGAATCTTTTTATATCCACAAAATAAAGAAATACAACTTAACTCACTTCACACGATCGGTAGCCGCAAGTAATTAGCGGTAGTTAGCCGCGGTTGATTCGGAAAAAAAGTACCATGCGGTTAGAAAGCTGTAACTAATTGTACGCTGGTCACACACCTAATTAATTTCTAGTATTTATCAGGAATATTTAGAGAAATCAAATTCTCCATAGTTCAAGTGGCGCAACTAATTAGAAAAACAATATCTCAATGATAAGTAGTCAAGACTTCAATCCATTTTTCTCTCTCTTTTTTCGCCAACCCTAATCAATTTCATCGGGTGTTGCGTGAATAAAAATGTTCCTTTGTACGAAATAAAAAAAATTAAAGACTGATCATCGGTGTGGCCAATTAGTCTGAAGTTGAGCAAAAAAAAATAATAATTTTCGACTATATTGAATCATCGAGCGAACACGTTCGGCGTGAGGTCTAAGCCAAAACGCGGTCCGTTGCCAGAGGTGGAGGTGAAGAGGGGCGAACGAGAGGCGGATCGGAGGAGGCCACGTATTGATTTCTGCGGTGGCCCCCCCCGTACCTATATATCAAATGGTCCGTTCGGAGGCTGCACTGCAGCCGGATATACACACCTTTTCACGATTTCTACACCCCGCCGCGCCATTTTCGCTCAATTTTCTCGACTGATAATCAAAATTAAAAATTGTCAATCGAAAACCGTGTCTTCTAATTATCAAGATAAATAAATATTATTTCAGAAGCATTTGAAGTTGAATTTTATGAGACTGATAAAAATTTGGAAATTGATTTTTATTATTTCAGGTAAAAATATGGTTTCAAAATCGTCGAGCCAAGGCGAAACGGCTGCAAGAGGCGGAAATCGAAAAGCTGAGATTGTCAGCGCGGCCACTTCTGCATCCGAGTTTTGGACCAGGTTTAATGTTCCCTGGGGTTGGTTCTCCAGGTGGTCCAGGTATGCCCTTTATAGCGGCTGCCATGGCCAGACATCCTCACGCTGCAGCGGCTGCAGCGATGTTCATGGCGCCCCCTGGGCACAGGCCTTAAAGTTTAAAGCGAACTTTGCGATGATTTAGCGGAAGAATTATTTTCGATAAAAGTCTTCTTCTATCATCGGGAAAATCAAACGTGTGTGCAAATTTTGTAGAGATGAATTCAGGGGTGAAATTCAAAGATAAGAGTCTTGATCTCAAAAGATTTGTATCCTTTTTGTAAATATTGTAAATACATAAGAAATTAGCGTATAATTAATTAATATATGATGATATGTAAAATAATAAATGAATAAAAATATAATAGTGATATATATGAATACGGTTATGATTGATGATATTATCATTAGACAGAGAATGATACAGAAATCATGTGACGTGGTACACGAAAGTGATGAGTTCTTATGTACCTATTATACCTTAATACCGTGTATGAATGTAATATGATATATAATTTATCCGAAGATATCGTATAGTGGAAGAATAAATCGGTTTCAATATTGAAGGCATGTTGGCTTGTACCTGGTTTGAAAAATTGTCTCATTTATACTTTCGATTAAGAAAGCATAAATCATGGTTGTATAGTTGATATATGTATATCGAAGCGTGGGTTACCTTAATTGACTTCTACATGAAAAACGTACGGTGTGGCGAAGTGCAAGAGACAATAATCTACACTCAGGCACCTTAGTGAGCATGTTAAACGTCATTTGCGGTTATCCGTATGTAAACACATCCCCGTGCTACTACCAATACAGGATATCTCAAATAAGAAACTGTTACACGAGACCTCATGAATTTCGTATAACGCGTACTCCCATTTACCCCAGAGTCCGAGGTATACCTACTTCCAACGATAATTAAACCCCGATTAAGGTAGGTGCAATTAACAACCTCGTCGTTTGACTTTCAGTGCTGCAATCAATTCCGCTTGTAACTTAGCGTCTGACACGTTTTTTTTTTTCGATCGAAATCACTGCCCCATTTTTTTTTTTTTTTCAATCTTGTAGATAACAGAGAGAAATAGAGTAATTTTAAACGTCGAACTATATGGGATAGGATGAAAGTGTTTGAGAGGTAATTAAAAATATGTTAATTCGCCGATGCCGCTAATTGGTTTTTGACTAAATTTTTTAATTAAGTTTTAAAGCCGCGCTCTTGCCGCCACTGATTTATCGAACGGTCGCCTTCGCGACTAATTATAAAATAATACCACTGCCCGCCGCCAAACCTCTCCCGTCGCGTCCTTCCTACTCCTCCCGTGTCTACGGGATCCCACCCGATGCTCCCTCTTGTTTGCAGCATCTCCGATCAAAGGAGAACTGCCGACAGAGACTATATGGTGCACTCCGATCGCACTGGTCGCCGGTTAGCTACACCGAACCTTAGTCCTGCACTCCTCTGCATCCTCCTGATCAATCACCAAAATACAACTATACATGTAGTGTCAATCGACAGAAATATCGTCATAATTTTTCTAAAATTCCTCACGTAAAAAAAAGAATACTTTTTCGATTTATGATGAAATAAAATATGTCCGGAATTGACCCTTGCAGAAAAATATTGAGGACGAGTTGGGGGCCGGATTGGGCTTCCCTAGAAATCGTCGGGCCCAGAACAGGGCCTTGCTGGTAGCGACGAGGGGCTATTCACTTGGGAAGTCTTATGTACACGGTCTCGGAAGTCTGTGGAAGTCTGTGGAATTCTTTGGAATTCTTGGGAAGTCTCGGAAGTCTTTGGAAGCCTCCGGAAGTCTTTGGACGTCTTTGGAATTTTCTGGAAGTCTTTGGAAGTCTTTGGAAGTCGGAGGTCACCTGTACACCCAAAATCTAAGTGAATAGCCCCTCGGGTAGCGACCTACTTGAAGACGCCTTATTTTACCCAAATCAGGGCCTAGTGGGGCTATGCTGGGGTGTCCCTGCTACTGCTAATGTTAGGTCAGCCCTAATTAATTGACCCTAAGATTCTTCTGCATTGTATTCATAGTTGCTCTATCATACTGTTGTTCTGGTAGGGCCCTGGATAGTTTTCCCCGATTGGAAGTGAATTTCTTGATGAGATTTAAAATCCGTGTACTTTAATATCGCGGAAAGTATGAAAATTGATAACAGCATCGTATGTTGAAGGTTCTTGAGGGATTTTCTCGGTGAGATTGCAGGTTATTTGATGTATGTAACGTAACAGCGGAGAGTTGGCGAACTTCTCCGCGCACGTTCAGCGGTTCAGTTAAGTTCAGTTTGCACGGCTGCTTGATATTCGAAACGCGTCCGAAGGTATAATTGGCTGCCAACTGCCTGACGCTCCTCTGGGTATCGCAAAGACAAGAAATTATTCTTTAATTAATTGTCAGTGGTTACGCGAACGTTATACTCTTAGGTCCCATATATTCCGCTACCGGTAACAACCGAGTTGTACATAAATTTACATATAAGGGACAACAAGGAACTATGCTCGGCGCTTCGAGGTCGACGCATTGACCGCTGAAAAAACGATTATGTAGAAATAAAAAAAAACATGATACCCGTGTAATAATCACAGCTTCTGATTATATTGGGTAGAAATAGTTAAAATTCCTGATCATTTTCAATAATAATCAATAAAATTGATATATAGTTACTGTATCGAAGAACCGTGTAAACCTAAGTTTGTTTTAATGACAGAGAAATTTAATTTCTAATTAAATTTCTATAAAAAAAAAATATATACATGTACAAGTTATCAATTAGTCGATTTAATTATGATAGTGAGAAGAAGAGAGAGAAAAAAACTCGGAGTTTTGATAGTTGGATAAATTAATCGCTTTTAAGAATTCAGATAGTTTTTAATACCTGATTCGACCAACCGATAGCTCGAATTTGTTCAACATATCCTCGACTGTGTATACAAATTGGTTTTTAAGCTGTTCATATACGATTATGCTACCAACGTATCTCGATAATTAATCAATTTGTTTAATCCGGTTGGGATTCGATATCTATAAACTCCTAAACGGTTTTACTTCCATTCGATATTTTCACATCATCCGATATATCGATCCGCTAGTGATTCGGTAGATCGCGAAGATCGGTGGACCTAAAAACAGTGAAAACAGTGGCATTGCAGCGCCCAATTAGGGAACTCGATTTTAAGTTCCGTCTCCGTCCTCGTCACTCCACCTGTAAAATTTTTCCCCCATCGCGGTCTACCACTTGTATAAATTAGTCGAAGCCGCCACATAATGGTGTGTCGATGCGCTACCGTCTCCGTTCACTTAAACTTCACTTGTTTATTTTTTTTTTTTGTTTCTACCTCTCTTATCCTCGTTCTGTCGATCCTGCTTCAGCGGCTCCTTCCGCTACCCTGTTTATTTCTCTCTCCTCTCCCTTTTACAGACCGACTTTTATACTGTTATATTGTATATATATGTATATATGTCTACACACATAACTGCCATCGTACCAATCTCTCTCTTTTCCTCTCTCGCACTCGTCGCGTCCACGGGTGCGCTTAATTTACGACCAATTAATTTGGATAAACTGAATGAGGGGGCCTTATTTCCGATGCACGCGTCTCTCTTCTCTTTTTTTGATCGTCTTCTCTTTTTATCACAATTTATTCTTATTTTTCTATTTATGTTTACGTTTATAATTCTTTTTTTTTACCACCACAGTAGCTGTTTTAGGTACAAACCCGACGCTCTTATGCACGGGAGGTCTTACCGCTTGTCAGTCAGTCAGTCAGTCAGTCAGTGAATCGCTCCTCACGACTAACTCTAAACGGAGTATTCAGATACGTGAACGATATTAATTGACAACAGGCGGAGTGTCGCCGAATCTCGCGTTTGAGTTAATTAGCAAAAATAATGTTTTTTTTTATTTTTATTTTGTGGTACCTGAGGTCGTTGATGCACCTGCGGTAGTTTGAAAACTTTTAATTACCACTTTCGAGGAATTTTGTCTTCTACGATAGAATGAGGATAAAGGAATAAGGGGGTGATGGAAGAAAAAGGGGATAAAAAAAAAATACCATTCTAAAATAAATAGCGCTCTGTTCCCAAGTGTCCCATAGAGTCGAGGTGGTTCGGTTAAACTGAACTCGTTAAAGCCCGCTTTAAAGACGGTGTGGAATCAAATTAAGAGTTCAGACGGCCACCTCGAATTCCACATTGAGGAATTTTCAAGCTTCAACCGCGACCGGGTAGAAAATTCAAAGACATCCTATTTAATGCCTCGATACAGTCGCCGTAAACCATCCGAACGTCGTTAACTTTGATAATTAGTTTCCACCAGAAATCTATACCCGAATTATTTTTTTTCTACGGAAAACCCGAAATTCTTATAAACGGAGCTATAACTCAATCAGTGTTTTCTAATCGCTCGTTTCTTGAAAGAAAAATTCTTCGTGATTCCGCATCAAGATCGTATCGTCGGTGAGGTTGCTCCGCGGCTCCGCAGCTAAATTGTGCTTTTCGAAATTGCGGCAGCAGATCACGTCCCAGAACACAAGGACAAAACAGCGGGTAGCGTCTCCTCGCAATTAGTCGATATTTTAATGCCCGAAAAAAATTCGCCCCTCGTTATACGTGAGTCCGGTCCCAAACGGACCTCAGGATACCAGCGTTCGAACCTGCCGAAAGAACTTGCCAAAAAACTATTCGGGTATAGCCCTGCGCCACCTTGTTAGCGAGACGCCTTCCTTCCTCGGATCTAGACGGATAGCCTACACTTTTTACCGCATCCAATTCGCCGGTTGTATAAATGATCTATTCGAAATAATTATCCGATAATCGATCATCGAACGACTACAATAATTATATGGCGGTCAGCGCGAGTTGGTAACCATTGAAGATCGTTCGGGTCGACTCAGAGGGCAGGGATAATGACACGTACCCCTTTTTTAGAACGACCAGATGACAATCTCTCGGGTTTGCTAGGTGTGGTCCGTCGGCGTTGAAGCAGCTTTCCAGGAACGCGCGCCATTAGGGCCTCTGGCTGGTGTTATAAATTCTACATCGTTTAATTAGGCACTCCGTGGTCGGCTTCTCGAGCAGTTACTTACCATTTATCGTGGCCCTTATACGTGGCCTGCCCGGTATCTGGGAGCTACCGGACATCAAATTGGGCCGAAAGTGTCACCGCCGTCAGGCAAGGTCTTGAGTCCAAGGCGGAAAGGTCGCACGCGCGTCCTTCTGTCCCTAAACCTTTTACAGGCGGTCGAGAATAAGGGGTCCTGCAGGGACCGGTAACAAACGGATGAGTTCGGAGCGCGCATCTCGAACACGGCGCTTGGTCCGAACCCGGGTTCCCCGCGAGAGTTTTAGGGTCTCGAGAGGCGCGGTGGCGACGAAATGAGAAACCGGTTGGATCCCAATTTACTTAACAACCGCTGGGAATCCAGCACTTACGAATGTCCGAACGTGACCGTGGACACGTGTGTGTGTTCCTCGGGGTTAACACGCGGACGTGTATACGACCCGAGTGCTGCGTACGGTAGCCGGTACTAATTTCGTCCTCATCAAACGAGATAAGACTGGAATTTCTGCCACTGTGGTAGCACCACGATGGGAAATAAGAGTCAAGCGCTATGGGCAAACCGTTCGTACATATACCTTCCGTGTCCTCTCACGTATCTTCGAGATATTACCATGTGCGTCGCTTCTTGGTACCTAGCTGTGTTACAAGTCTGCTTAATTTCTGAATTAACCACATTACTTTATCGACCGTAAAGACAGAGACACCAAATTACCTTACAGCTTGATTCGGGCTAACCAGCCCAACATTAATATTAAACGCGAAGTAGTTTGTTGAAGACAACTTTGTGACGTCATCAAGTATTCAATGAAATGAAATTGGGAAGAAAAAGTCCTACTAGGACGGAAAGTTGATGATTCCCGATGTGCGCATGCGCCGATTTTTCCTTTTCCCAGTGTTTCTGACTTTGGGTACTTCGAGTGGCTCTCGAAGCAGGTAGACGGTATAAAATTCTATGGAAACTGAAGTGGATGAGAGATGGACAGTAAGTGTTTCGTACTTTTGTTGGATAAAGTAGGGTCCCGAGGGTCCTGTTGACAAATATCCGTGTCGTTTGTTTTACTCGGGGTTGTGCCCTCGCGGGTACCATTAGCATATAAAACGACAATTACCCGACGTGTAAATCATATTAATTAAAAATAATGCCGAAGCAAACGGTCCCAGGGGCCCGGTAGCCACTGAGCCACGTGAATCTTCCGTCTTTTGTCTTGCGTTAGCGTTTGCCCCTCGAACTCGAGAGCTACTGGTTAGAAGTTTACGCTGCCTCTACACACAGACCTTAAGATCTCGGGGCCGATAGCGATCCTCTTTTGTCAATTTATAACGATTTATACCTCGACTATCCGACCGACGTTGATTGCGACCCGTTTTTCTCTATCCTTTGGAACTCTATACTTTTACTCTGCATCTCGCGCGAGGGTGGTCCGATCGAGGGGCTTAAATCGATCCCCAAACGTCCCAGAAGCCCGGTGATAACCTCCCTCGTAATTATTCTACCCCGATTTTATTATCTTGTTAATTATTGACCTACGGGACGAGACTGGTAATTGGATGCCAAATTCAACACGTATAAACAAATTTTTGTCTATCCAGTATCAAAAGCGCGCGGAGTCTGACTGGAAATTGCAAATTTCCTCAGACTTTCTGTCTCACTGTGCGGTAATGTCCCAACCCGAGTCCGGCAATGATGATAAAAATAATAACAATAATTTCATAGCGGGGCGAGTCCCTGGGAGGGCGGGAAGGGGGTAACAATTAAGCAATTATCTTCTCTCGCATCTTCGTCCCACCGAGATGCTCGACTCTCTGAGAGATTCTCGCTTCCAAAGGTGGTGGGTTGCGGAGGTTGCGGAGGTTGCGGAGGTTGCGGAGGTTCTCCAGGGCTGGAGGAGCGAGGGAGAGAGGAATCGACCGGTGCGAGGAAGAGTAAGAGAGAGAAAGAGCCTGAGCAGCCACTGTTATCTTAATGATATTGTAGTTGGTGTGCCCGGCGCAGGCTGCCTCTAATTGCCCGGCTGAGCGGCCATGTTTAAGCCACGACTGGAACAAGGACGGAAGGTCCTTATAAAACAGAGAAGAGAGAAATTGCTGGAGCACCGGGACCGAGGAGAGAGACATTCAGAGGTCGTTCGTAGAGGAAGAGAGAGGAGAAAAAAGAGTGACCGAGAAACACGCGGAGGAGGGAAGAGGAGAGGAGAAGTCACGAGGAAGGGAGCCGAGGGGAACCGATGGTAAAAACCTGGAAATGCAACATGGCGCTTGCGAATCGTTACCAATTATTATGAAACAGCTTATAAAGGCTCAAACTACACGCGCGATTTTCAACGAGCATTTACAACCGTTTTCGCACGATTCCCAGAACACAGTTCAAAATTTAGTGTTCCTAGAATTCAAATTTTTGTGTTCATTTTGGGTTCATTTTCAATACCTTTTATTCGACATTGCAACAAACAAATTTGTTAATTGACACTAAAATCGAATGGATTTTTTTTAGAGCACACATTTTTCCTCAGTGTGGGAAAATAATGAAAATCGTGACATCAAAATCTGAGGGAATTTCGTGGAAGGGAAAATTTTACTTATGTAATTTGATCCGGTGGTTTCCATTTCGATTGTGATCGATGTGACTTCTTTCAAGATTCTAGGAATTGGAAAACTGAGGGGAAAACGAGTTGATAAGTCTTTTTTTGCTAATTTTTTTGTTCGATATTTGATAATCTGAGTATTTAATTTTGATTTGCCCATCCTGTGAACCGCTAGTTCGTAAAACAGGTTCCCGTTTTCGTGCAGATCCAGAGGAAGCCCGCTGATAGCGGTTATAAAACGATTAATTAAAAACTATTGCGAGTATAGCGGCAGTATAGCTATATTTCCTTCATTGATACTACGGTGGTGAAGTTGGCTACCGGATCTTCGGCAGCGTCTTTCGTGTCCATCGTTAACGATAAAAACGGTTTTAGCTTCCGTATAAAAGGATGTATATAGCATAATATATTTTCGTGAGAAAAGTTCACCCAGAGGTTAATAAATATCGATTCTATCGCCGATTAATCTCGATGCGAATCCAATTAAGAATTTATAATCGTCAAACAGGATGAACCAGTAAAAAAACGGAGGAAATAGTCCGGCGGAAGTTTCTACCGGTTAGAGTCTCTAAATTGGACCGATTTGAACAAATTTAAAAACGTCTGACACAATAGTACATTGTGTATCAAGGGCGCAAAAAACTATTTTTCGAGTGTGAAATTTGCAGTACGAGCCGAAGGCGAGTCTACTGCAATCACACTCGCCAAAATAGCCTTGCACCCGTGTTGCACACGATTTTTGTCTCAACACCTGGTCTGCAAAAATGCCTCTTTTAAGACCGAGTGAGCGGGCGCAAAACGGCACTTTGCGCCCGAGGGCAGGAAAATAGTCTCTTTCGCCCGCTTTTAGCGGGCGCAGAGGACTTTTCCACCCGAGGGCCGAAAAGATCTGTTTTGCGCCCGCTCAAGAGATATGAAAAGTGGGAATTTGCGACCGGTTGTGAGAAAAATAATTTCATGAGTTTGCTTCTTCTTTCTCTCATTTTTTCGCGATGTCACTCCGCGTCCTCTCGCCAACCCTCACCTCTGCTAATATCGACTCTCGTTTGGTACGCCTGCGCCAAATCGGGGGCGAGGGTTGTTACCCCCGCCTATACTCTCCGTCTACTTTATCCCACCCCCGTGACTCCCTTCGCGAGCTCAGTTAGCGAGCCAATATCGTAAAGCTTGTGGCCTATAGGGTCTCACAGTTGGCGATGGCGGGGATGATGCCGCTGTTATTATCATTATTAATACCATTGATTATTATTGCGATCTTTACTCGTGTCATCGTAGATTTTATTTTATTAGCCTCTCCACTCTTAATCCATATAAACTCCGTCCGATATTACATCGATCTTGTTCGCTGATTATCGAAAAAGCTTTTTCACACCTTTCGCTTAATTTATCACAAGCATAAAAAATTACTAAAAGCACAAACGAGTAAATTCTATCTGATCAAGTGATCAAATTTTCTGTATGTATGATGGAAGCATCAGGTTTTATAAACGCCATAAATCATATTGCGGTAGAGAGCAATCTATGGAATAACTTGTTACTTCATTGTCTCTATTTTCTGCTACCTCCGCCGAGATATTCTCCAACAGCGAACAAGTTTCTAATTAATTTTTGCGAATTACTCGCCTCTCGACGTACAGCACAGGGGTGCAAGCTCACCCTCTCCCCCTCTCTTATTCTCTCCATGTATAAACGGTGGAGATATCATCCCCCCCGTCCGTTGCCGCCCAGTTCATTCGACAGTAACAGACTCGAGCAACTGACAAAACGAACAAAATTCATTCCCACAGGAAATTCTTAAAACTGCGGATTCCGTTTCGGCACTTCATTGTGAGACTTGTTTCAGAATATAAATAAGCCCTCTTCATCCAGTAAAAAATTAGGTGTAAAACTTTCGAATTTCCTGGAGATTAAATTTGTGGATTTCTTGTTCGGACTCGGTCCTGGCTCCGCGATTTCCCTCGACATCTGTAAACTCCGGTCTGTTCCGTACAACTCAATTTCTCGTTTCATTCTCTACCTCGTAGGCGCTATCTCGTCTGCCTGCCCGACTTCCCTCGACTTCTACCTATACTCCCCTATGGCGGGCCCGTATAATACGCCAGCAACCAGTTATATAATAATACGAGGAGGAGATGAGGAGTTGGGTAGGGTTTGCCGACGCCCCGTGCACCGTGGGCACCTCGCACCCCCAGCACTCCCCAGGACCGTGCCTCGGTCTCTACTGTACAGCGATATAAACCCACGCCGGGGTTGGGGGCTGGGGGCAGAAGCACAGCTTCGAAACGCACACTGGTATGGTCTCTACAACCTCGTGCGGTGGTGATATTTCCAACAGTTATGTAATTTCCTGGCCATTGTAGCTTGGTGCTTCTCCTATCATTCGCAGACGAGTAACACCGCACCCTATACCATCCCCCTTCTTCCTTCCCTCGAACGGTACTCACGCCACCCCTAACACCTACACCTTCGTCATTCTCGGAGATACAGTGGTAGTCTCGAAGTAAACTATGGATAACCACATTGGGGGGGAAGGGGGAAGCTTTTTGACAGTTTGAAAATGGGTTCTCAGAAGTAATTATTCAATTGATATTATTTTTCTTTGAATAAATGAGATTGGATCAAAACTCTAATGATACAGACAATAGATGGAAAATTTATTATTTAAGAAAATTCACTCAAATTGATCTGCTTCCGTTTTGAATTTATTCGATTCATATCTCTTTTAGAGTGGTGTTTGTGAAAATTGTCGTTTTCAATTTCAGATTTAACAGAAATAACTTGAGTGACGTTTCTGGTGACATAAAATTTTTTTCTCACACCCGGTCGCAAAATGTCACTTTTCATACCTCTTGAGCGGGCGGAAAACAGCTCTTTTCGCCCTAGGGCGGAAAAATCCGTTTCCGCCCGCTAAAGCGGGCAGAAACGACTATTTTCCTGCCCTCGGGCGTAAAGAGCTGTTTTCCGCCCGCTCACTCGGTCTGAAAAGAGGCATTTTTGCAGACCAGGTGTTGAGAAAAACATCGTGTGCATCATGGGCGCAAGGCTATTATGACGAGTCTGCTTTTACAGCAACTCGCCTTCGGCTCGTGCCGCAAATTGCATACTCGTAAAATAGCCTTTTGCGCCCTTGATACACAAATAACTATTTCTCACGCCCGGTCGCAAAATGCCACTTTTCATACCTCTTGAGCGGGCGCAAAACAGATCTTTTCGGCCCTCGGGCGGAAAAGTCCTTTGCGCCCGCTAAAAGCGGGCGAAAGAGACTATTTTCCTGCCCTCGGGCGCAAAGTGCCGTTTTGCGCCCGCTCACTCGGTCTGAAAAGAGGCATTTTTACAGACCAGGTGTTGAGAAAAAAATCGTGTGCATCACGGACACAAGGCTATTTTGGCGAGTGTGATTGCAGCATACTCGCCTTCGGCTCGTGCTGCAAATTTCACACTCGAAAAATAGTTCTTTGCGCCCTTGATACACAATGTACTATTTTACGGCACAGGCATTAAAAAGTCACTTTTCGACGCCTGTTTTCGTTCCGGCAAGTGTGAAGTGGCTCTTTATACCACTAAGTTCAAAGTTGCGGAATAAAGTCTTTATACCGCAGGTTACCCCCTCTCTACTACCTCTTAATGCCTGTTCCGTAAAAAATATTCTATGGGGCATGCGCAGAAAGTAACTAGTTACTTTCACTACACATAAATATCTATACTGTGAACCAAATTATAATTCGATCGTGATGGGTTATTTTCCAGTGATTTTAAGGGACTAGTTATAAAAAAAAAAGAGATTATAGAAATCACAGAGAATTGGTAGCAATGATTGATCAACCAATTTCTTAATTAATTCTGAAGTCATATTGCATGTGAATATTAGCTGCTTAATAATCTTCATGACGTAATTTCGAATTCGTTGAATTTTCACGAGGTGCCTAAGCGGTCCATAAAACACAGGAAATTACCACGTACAGCCCTCTTAACGTCAGCGATATCTCCTTATCGATGGCTAAAGTACAGGTACACGCACATAGCTATGTATCTGAATTGGTCCATCCCCATCGATTTGTTTCTGCCAACTTCAGGAAAATTGATTTTTCTATCGATAAATTGTTCGAAAAACAATTCTTTGTCAAAATAAGGAAAAATAGGTTTTCAAATTTAGTTTAATCTATTATCAGTCACGCAATATTGGTTTGCGGTTTGAGAGGCGTCGTAGCGGGACGATGACAACTTTGCATTATACTACTATTCAACGGAACTCAACGGGCGACACATTGTTAATTAAACTCCGCTCATAGCGTCACCATATTCAAAGCAGTGGTGCGGAGCGGAGTACAGAGAGAGAGGGGGGTAAAAGATAGGAATGGAAATAGCAACAGGCAGGCGTTCGCTTCGCTGCAAGACACAGTTTTGCCCGTTCAACTGGATACACAGATTCTCTCGCATTCTACATCTTTGCGTATACATATACGTACATGCATGCATATACACTTAGCATCATAGTCTATACGGTTGTAAAATAGATTGGTAATAATAATTCGAATTGCTTTCACACAATTCCCAGATTTCAAATACGTGTAGAGCAGCTATATGCATAAGTAGAAATCGAATTGTAATATACTAGGTTGAAAAAATCAGATTCACTCTGAAAGTTTGAGCTTGTATACTGCAGTTTAGTGGACATACTTAGTAGCCTACAATTCATGTGAAAATACAAAGAATGAATATATAAGTCATTGCGTACGTAATCACCGGAATTCGATGGTAATTTATTTCTATAAATTAATGAGATGGAAAATAAATAATATAGATATATACAGCTAGTGTGAAGTATCCTAATTCAGAACAGTGCGAGAATCAAAATTCGGCACATGCGCACATTGCGAATGCCTGACTTTCCGCCGTAGCGGTTTTTCCGCGCATGCGCAGCTTACGATAAATCAGCTGCTTAGTGGCGCCATCATCTTCGATCAAAGCCCTGTTTCCACATCATTCACACGATCTAGTTTTGAGAATTGATTGAGGAGACGGTTGAAATTGTTGAATAATTAGCAGAAGCAGATAGTAAACAGTTGCGGAATTTAGGGAGCAGAGCGTCTCTATTCGAGTAATAAAGTATTACGCCGGTAGTCCTCTGTCCGGAAGACAGGCTGTGGTCACGTCGTAGATTCGCAAGACTTGGTACATTAACCGTGACGCACAATAGACCCCGAAACGGGTCTATATATTTGAGCGTTTAGCGGGGTTTGCCCTCAAATTGAATCTCAGTCGGACGCCGTACGGCGGACAAGTCCTTAGGGAAGTTCGTCGCCAATGTATTGTCCAATTCTTGGCTTGTCAGAGGTACAGAGATCCTCGGTTATAACTAGACAAAAATTGTACAGCGATTTATACGTCGACTCCCCTGCACACATCGTGCCCTGAAAGTCAAACGCGTTATTCCTGCACTGATATGCCTAGTATATATACCATGTTTGTCTATTATACACGGTAACACTCGCTCACTCGGCGTATTTAGGGGCGGAAATTTAACGGTGACACGTACTATGCAGGAGTAAAATAAATAATAATCAAAAGCACATGTCGATAGACGGAGGACATATTCACTCCGTTACGACCACGCGACGTATTCAATTAAAACGACAATGATCAACCAGATTACAATTAACGTTTACTCCAAAATCAATAACTGACTCATACTGACACACGATTGTCACAAATGTCTGGACTCGCGATCCGTATCGGATCTGACATTTCCATTATTTCGAACTTTGAGCTCGGGTATATTCGTCAACTGGTTGTACGTGTGGTAACTTGATTTTCATTTTTTTTTTTCGTCGGAGGCAGTATAGAGATAACGAAAACGTACGTCACGCGGTTTCATATCGTGGTGCATTTTCAATTTTTTTTTACTGTTGTTGTTGTTGTTTTTTTTTTGTCGGTTGTCTCCAAAAACACAATAGCTCATCCCTCGGATCCATACAAGAGCGGGATATCCCGGGCTTGGCGACTTATCGACGAAGGCATATTTAATTTCCGTTTAGCGACACCGTGCCCACCCTTCTGCACGTTATCTACCCTTTTCCAACGGGGGTTTTCGTACTATGGGATTGCCCTTTGGCTCCGCCCTGTAATATCAAACTCCTATATAGCTACGTGTGCTCAAATACGATGTCCCGCAGAAGCAGTGCGCGAGCCAGACGACTGTGTACTTTAGAAATGGGGTGGTTGTTGTTCGTCGGTTTTTGGCCTGTTGGTTTCATCGAGGGGTTCACACAACCCCAAAATATTCTCAACGAGCAATGTAATGTCCCTACTTACTCCGACGAGATCACTGTACACTTACATGTCCTAGGGTGCGGGCTGTTACCCTAAAAAGTAATGGTTTCAGGAGTCGGAGCAATGATCGTCTCTCGAATAGCGTCAGGGGGTAAGTATGCGTGTTACTTTTAACAATATACTCCAGAGGTCGAGTTCCAGACCGCTTTTCTTTTCTCAGAGTCACATTGTGGATGCTGAAAGTAGCTGAAAATTGTGGTGTTATGATTAACTAACGTTGTACACCGTTTGATGTCTTCCCGCTGGACGTTGGAACTACTTCATTAGGCTGAAAAGAGAGAAAATTTTATTATACGATTCAGACGAGACAGCAAAAAATTGAGTCTCGAAAAAAGTGACACTGGTGGTAAAGAGCGTTTGAGTTATTGAAAGATAGCGGAGACGGTTCTTTATCTGGAGCATGGAAGGCTGATATCCATTGTACGGTAAATCACTGGATTCTCATTTTTCCGCAGTTAAATGAACGGAATTGAAATACCACTCGGAACGAGTTACGCCCTGATAAGTAATCGGGCTATAAATTTGACCGGATCACTTTTTACCCATTTCTTGTCCTCCCGTTCCTCGTTCGGTCGTCACCCCGGTATATAATATGGCCTGCGGAGAAAGAGAAGGAGCGTCTTTACACCGAATTTCAGCCAATAGGGCGAATCATTGATTCGTAACCGGATAATGGACCTCAGCGATTCAAACAGAAATGGATACTCGAGGTTCTCGGCCCATTAATAAACCTCGGTGTCAATGGCTGGTCACATAAAAGTTCAGTTAGTTCCATAAAATGTGAAGAATTCATTGACTCGAACTTCGGACTGGGGTCAGTTCTGCGAACAGAATCGTTGAAAAGTTCGCCATCACTCGAGAATGAATGGCGAATGGAGTAGTTTAAACTTTATTAAAGGTAGCTTACGGCTCACTTTCCCGGTTATAACCGGTAGGGGAAAAAAGGAACCCATTGAGGTACACGAAGAATCTCCAGAGTTCGAAGAGGGCGTCGTTTCTCCCACGAGATTTTAAAATTTCACATAAATAATTCTGCCCTATCATTCCCATATAGTGAAGAGATCTCCGGGTTTATTCAATATCGAGGAATTCTATGGTGTCAAAGTACGGTAAGGGATACCCCATCTCTTGGAATAGTAGCTCCCAGTGACCCGGTGACTCTGCGTTCCTCGCTTTAATGCTCGAGTGAGTGAGTGAGAGTGAGATAGAGAGAGGGAGAAAAATGAGAAGAAAAAAATGTCCGTAAAATTTGACATAATGTGCCCATAAGATTATTTTCCAATTTATCATCGCCTTTACCCGATTTCTATTGAAGACCCGCGGGCTTCTTCTCGCTTCTCGCTTCTCGCTGTTGCTGCAGGGTCTATTAGCCCCGCTAAGGGAAAGGCGGGGTGACCAAGATGGCGGACCCGAGGTGCCGAACAATTCACCTTACAGCGATGACAAATGATGGGCCTCCCGTCGCCCCTTGACTTACGATCGTCTTTGTTGTCGCGGACTAAGCGACTCGCTCAGGTGTTTTCTCCGAAGATATTTCAACGTCCGTATCGCGGCCAAGCGATCTTTGGTTTTTGAATATGTTTTCAATTTTTTTCATCGTTTCCTCGTCGATCCGCGGATCCTATATTCCGCCCATTTTACTGCAGTCTAGTAACTCCGAGCTTGCAAAGAAAAAATAAGCAAACGACGTGAGCTGAGCCAGTCGGTTTATGAACGTAAAGTAATCTTGTACCAGTTAAGCTTTGACGCCGTTCCGCCACACGTCGACCTAGACTAACCTACTGCACTGTTCACTGCGACCATTTCCGTCTCTAGCTAGCCGTGTCGTTCGCAGTGCTTCGGGGCTCCAGTCTTTTCAGAGATGACGCGATGCTCGTTCCCCGTGACAAACGACAAAACCGAGATCGAGTCTCTTGCACCACGTGCAAAATTGTACCACTATGTCTCCCACACGGAGTTAAGTGTCAGCAGTTAACTTTGTATTTGTAGACAACCCGCAAAGTGCGCTTTAAAGAACAAAAAAAGACGCCCTCTATCCCGTAATAAACTCACCTCAAAGCAAGGGATGACGCACGACCAGCAAACTGGACAACATGGCTGATACCAGTAGAGCATAAGATGAACGGTTTTAATTATTTTTTCCCCGGCTCGAGATCGGCAGGGAAATCCTTCGCAAACACATTCCAGCTCTTCCCTCATCGAATGGGAAGGTCTTTCCTTTTTGTGATCATTATGGTTATGATTATGATTATTATCATTATTATTGTACGTGGCCCTCGGATACCTCGGATCTTTTAACGCGCAGGGTTGTTATTGTGTGCCACTGACTGCGGGGGACTAGAAGAAACGGGGAGCCAACACCCTCCCAGGACCATTATTGTATCTGAAGATAAGCCGCGTGATAACCGGCGCCCGACGTCGGGGTGCCCGAACAAGCTAACCAAACCCCCCCTTTACCATTTTCAGGACGACGTTTGGCCGCGTGCGAATCGCTCGTAGATCCCTGAGTCTGATCAGTGAGTAAGCATTGTTTGTTAAATCGAGCCTGGTTGATTTTTGACGCGGTAACGAGGTGAGGGCGAACCCTGGCCTATCCTATGTGTCGTGCCTGTTGACTAATTATCTGCCGACGTTATCGGTACTCTATATCAGTGACTCGGCAATCTCTGACAACCTTGCTGAGAAAATTGAGTGAAAATTTTCATCCAGCAATTGTATCAGCTAATCATCGAAGGAATCGTTGATCAAGTACCCTTCTTTGGCTTCGATACAGCAAATCAGAGTGGATAAAAAGGATCGACCGGTCGGACGTGCCCCGGACAAAGTAAGTTAGCGGGTTTGCCGTAAAGAACCTCACGTCCATCGATGCTTTGATATGATTGACGTAATTGTCGAATGCTTATAACATCGATCCGGAGCTTCATTCTTAGAGAGCAAAAGAGGAGAGTCGACATTCCGCTACGACAATTATCGAACGTGTTTTATTCCTGGCGGCCATGTTGCCTCGGCAAAGTATATCCTGAACTCTACCTACACCGAAGCGACCAACTTCGCGTTTCTCTGGCTAAGCTAAGCTCTGCACACCACCCGGGCCCCCCCGGTCGTCGTTTGACTCTGCCAACTCAGAGGCACTCCTGCATATGTATTACGGCGATTGTGTTCCAAGAATCGCCTGACCGACTCGATATTCCCCTAAGGAGTCCTGCGGGTGCGCCATACGTCCACCTGGCCACCTTCCATCGCACATGTAACTCCGTTTATACATCAACCTATATCTTGGGCTTCCATGCCCTACGTTTCTCGGACTCGTGTGCTGCTGCCGCACCACTGTGTGCAGATACTGTCTATTCGGCGTGAAAAAGTATACCGTTACAGGTATATACGCCGTGCCTCGGGGCGCACCACTGCTCGCTTTTATTATCTTATCAGCGATTTTTATCAGCCCTCACTATTTCGCTCATGTCCTTTTACAGCCGAGTGGGTGTGCCCCGCCGACTGCAGTGAGAGAAACCTATCCATGGTGAACACCGCGTATCTCGAGCGAACGGATCTAACGCTATCAGGTGTCGTGGTCAATTAATCGTTGATTAGTACTGCAACTGCAGAATGTCAGACCGAAGTCGGTGCCTCGGATTTGAGGGGTCCGATTGATATTCGATTTCGTTCGTTTGCTGCGTTACTCGAGGAACGAGACCGGGGCAATAAATAACGCTGATAGTGACCCTGATCGGAGAAATCAGAAATTCTAATTTATCAGGTAGGTTCGTAGACGCACGTGTCGAGCACCGTTATACAGTCGGGATTTCGTATTTGTCGACATCGTTCGTATGTATAATATGCATACGTTTTTTCGAAGGGCATGACTTCGTTATATACCGTTTATATCTACTGCAATGTGTGTGTACACACTTCCGGCGATTGTGGACTAACGATTAACGAATTGATTAGAATAACAGTCTAATTATAATAATGATAATTCAATCACTTAACTCCCAGTCATAGGTCGACGCTCAGGTTTAGGTCAGTCGTTGACATTGAATCCAATGATGGGGGGAATTTTTATCAGCACTCGTGTCATAAAAGTCAATGCTTTGTATGGGGGATTCTACGTCAAATCGAACGGTCGATTTCCCTGACCCCTTTTGATATGTTCGCCCTTTTAAACAGTCGAAGTACACGTTGAAAGGATCAACTGTGATTTTTTTCAGATTTTTCTAATCAGCGTTTAACGGTTTTTCGATTTTTCAAGCCAACATAGCGTGAAATCCAGATGAACAATAAAAAAAGTTCCTATACAAAAGTTTCGCGTTTTTCTTTGAAATTATTGAAAATAATTTTTTGCAATTTTTTGTACCTCGCGAAACTGCAGTTTTGGTGAAAAATCTTCGAAAAACTTCAGTAACAAAAAAGTGCCAAATATTTTTCACACGTCATTTACGTTTTGAGCTATATGGGCGCGAAAAAAAAGAAATGAAAATCAATTTATTCAATGATTTTTCGTAATGGAATGATGAATCAAAAAAATCTGATCCTTTCATCCTTTCAACATGTAGTTTGACCGTGGAAAACGGACAAGCAGATCAAAAGGGGTCAGGGAGAAAAATCTCTCTTTTTTGTTCGATTTGACGTAGAATACCCCGTATAGGAATTATACGTATTATCTTATAATCGATTAATTAACCCTATACGATCGAATATGGAAGAAGCAATGATTGATCACGTGCATCGATTCTCACTCCCCCCTCTTTTTTTGTCCAAGGTACGACGGTATCTGAAATGAATTTTCACCACGGGTCAAGGCGGTTGTCTTGATCCTCACTCAGTTGGCAGTCACCTCTTTCATCGAACCACTTTCGGCACAATAACGATTTGCGGCTTGGGTCGAATTAACCTCTGGACGAAGGGTTCAAGCCCGAATTTGACAGGCTTAAAATTTAGGAGCTCGTATTATAAGGCAGCCGAGCTTTGGGGAATGGAAAGAAATTTGACTTTTTAGGTGTTTTCTTCTGTTTCCCGATTGATCGAGGTCCCGGGGGGTTGTTTGAAAGTAATTCAATATCAGGATACGCCCGGGCCGCCCGTAGGCCATCTCTAATACCGGGTGATTAAACGTCAGACAGGATATTAAACTATGCTTCGTACGCCAACGCCGCGGCTGTAATACGTTTTGACAATACACCACAAGCGCAATAAAGTTTGGCTGTCTAAAGCTCTCAGGGCTCATCCAAGGGGCTCAAGGAATACACATACACATACCTATATTCGTACCCCGCGGGGGGAACCTCGCCCGGGTCTATACGAACGAGATATCTTATGAATTTTATTATTTATTGTCATTTCTGCAGGACCGCAAATCCCGTTTCGGGCTCAAGTAGCTATTCCTCCGTTCCCTGCGTCCCGCGTCCCGGTGCCGGAGACCCCGATGCTCTATAAATCTGCGAGTAGGTTTAGAAAGGATTCGGTTTTAATTTCAGGGCATAAATTCCGCCCGATGACACGCATATTAGCTAATGCTCGGGGCTTAACGCCCGCTGGTTCTCTACTTGTTTTTTTTCTTTTTCTTCTTCTTGGACTCCACCTTTTTTTTCCTTCACATAACCTCTGCGCCTGCAGGCGTACGTGATGGCTTGGTGCTGGCAGCATTAGTTTAGCGGCTCAAATTTCAGTTGAACCGCGCTCGCTTATATATTCGCGCACGAGAGCCGAATTCGCCATTGTTTTTTACACAATTTTTTTTATTTCTACTTTAGACTCGGTGTTACACCCAGAATTGAGCTTATTATTTCGCTCCTTTTCGTCAAGGGCTTGCAGACCTTAAAAAAAAAAATCACTAATGAACGCATGCTTGGGATTAATTAGACAATTCGTTGTGATTCGTTTATCGCAATTATAGATAATTGGGTTAACGAATCTTCAGAGAGGAATCTTAACACTGAAAACAACGGAGCCTAATGAGATATCCGAGAGCAAAGAGAGATAGAGAGAACGTGACGTGACGAAATAATTGAACGTTGTTTAGTTATCTGGATCTAACTTGTCTCATGAAATTTTTGTTTTCTTCGTTTTTTTTTTTGTCACGCTCAATCGCAGTTGTTCAAGATCCTAATTGCCTCAGTTTCGCGCGAACAAAAGACTCCTTTTAATTACACGATTTCATTTCAACTCACTGGAACTATACGAAGAATCTCAGAGACCTTCGAGTTCTATTTCGGTGCTGTATAATTCGATAAAAAATGACAAATCTATTGATTTATCGAATGCAGAGATTTCCCCAAATTTTATGCTTCTAGCGATGGCTATAAAGTTGGACAGGAAGTGGATCTAGCCTTTCTGAACTTTGTACAAGCCTATCGATGTAGTAAAGTAGAAAAACGTAGTTTTAACGGACTTTTAGAGAGACCCTTGAGGGCCGTTGGCGTTAGCGATTCGTGGTGTCTTGTCGCATCTGTCACCGCACGACGTTCACCGTTTAGCGGTGTCTGAGGCTCTAAAATAGACACTCAAACTCCGCGTTAAGCGTTTCTTTCTAAGAAAGAATATCACGAGTGTAGAGGAAATAAAATTAAAACAGATTGCGACCGCGTAAATTAGCTGGGACAGACGGTCTGCTGAGATTATCGTAAACGACTCACTGCACGATACTTCGTACACCACGTGGTCATGTGGTTTAGAAAAATCAAAAACACTAAACATAAAAAATTAATTTTGGAGCATGTCAATTCCCCTTTTCCAATGAACAAATGAAACAAAAGGTTGATGAGACGATTTCAAATCACCCGAATCTTGTAAAAATGAATTGACTGATGTGAATTATTGAAAAATTGAAATTTCAATTGAATTAGAGTGATCGACTATCACACAAATCATGTTGAATTTATTTGGATCAACAGGAAATACAAAAAATTATTAGAAAGTTTCGGATATTGCCTTGATAGAAGCAATATAAATTATCGAGGAGTGAAATTGAATTGATTTGAAATAATGAATCTGAATTAACACAATTAATTGGAATTGGTAATTAAAAAAATTACCAATTCGAAATACTTCACTCCAAATAATTATTCATCATTCTTGAATGCTACTACCTATACTTATACAGCAATTCTACTGAATAACTAAGAGGATGACTATCAACAAAGTTGGCCATTTCAGGTTTCTCATTTTGAATTCTAGACTTCAGACTTCATATTCCGACTATGGCGGCTTACAAAACCTGTGAGGATGAATTTTCATCAAATTTAGATGAGATATCGACTCCATTGAACCTGCGATTTCCGTCTCTTTTGATCTGCAGTCATAAAAAGTTTGCCTTAATTGTCTGGGACCACTTTTTCTCAATATTAGTCCTGGGTCTTCAGGAGTGTCTGAAAGCAAATATATTCTGCGTCAAGAATCAAATTAGCTACCTACAGTCTATTAAACCACAAAACTAATGGATACTCGATAGACCCGTTAGACTGATTAATAAAAATCGTTGTATCCCGAGGCGACGCTATTAACTAACAGGTATAATTTAAGGTCCAGCAATCGGGAATTCGGCTGTGTCAAAGATCGCTCGATCTAGACGGTACCTGAATAATGAGCCTGCGTGGAATCGCGGGGATCGGGTGAATGAATACGAGAAACTGTGAAATGAAATGATACAGAAATTGAGGTTGAATTGCAAGATGAAAAAAAAATCGTCAACGGTAACCAATACCGACTCTATTAGGCGCGTAAAAGGTTAGGCGAAGATATCAGACATGATTTAACCAATGCCCTCGTACTTAGGAGGATATCATCTGGACGACGGTAGGTCCCTGGGCTGCAGGACTACGTCCGGTACGCGAGACTAATTGGTTCATAAATCAACCTCTGCTAACTCTCTACCTTCTCCGTATACCTACTCATAGGTGGACTGCTTCGGTATCTTTGCCCACCTCGATCACCGAACCCCGCGTGCAGGTAGGTAGGTAGAGTTCCAGTATATCTACCACGAATTCGATGAATTTTCAAATCATTGAAATCAAATGATTTGAAATAACTTTTAGAAATGTGTTAAGTACAGTGTGAAGCTAGGGAAGCTTTCCGCACTGGGGATTTACTTTCTGAACTGTTGCGGAAAGTGAGGAACTTCACAGAGAAAAAATTCAATTCTATGTATTCTTTTGCATAAAATGGTATGAAATGAGGTTTCGATTTTCGCGATCAATTAATCGCCCTTATTCAACGGTTTTGGCAATGTTGCCTGTGGCGCTGGTGGATTGAAATTAATTAGCAGCTCTCTAGCTGCTATACTCCGTATATGTCGAGGTACCGCCACCATTCAACGTCTCGTTGCAGCTCCTCGCGGGCCATTTCAGTCTGGCGCGTTAATTGGCGTGCAGACCAATTAATTCCAACAAGCCTTGCCTATGTGATTCGCCGAGTCGAGCCTATAGGTGGCAAGCCACGCCGGAGGGTCACTCAGATTCCTAGATAAACGCCCGCCCCCAGCTACAGGGATCACCTTCCTGCTTCGAAGTTGGTAGAAAAATCTATGACCATCGGTATCGCGTCATTGGGTCACTCGATAATCACAGAAACACGACTCCGATCATTTGCCTCTTTTGTGATTATCTGCATAATAATGTCCGCTGGGTTTATATCCTCCGGCAGATACGCAATGTGTTGGGTGTATCGTGTGTATGCTCGGCGTCTGAGGTGCATCAAGGCTGCTCAATTGGCTATGAGGTCTCCTGCGTCGTTAACTGCGGACGTCTCAATTTTCTTCCCGACTTAATGACCAATCGTTAAGTGCCAGTTAGTTCTCCACTTGGACTCTTCGAACCGGATCAGCAGCTCGCCTGAAATCGGTCGCGGCAGAAGACCGCGAGCCGACATAGCGATTCGGTATTTTAATAAGACCACATTTCGTAGTATTTCTGAAGTCACGTGTTAATGAAAAATCAAGAATTGAGGTTGATAAAATAATATTATTGTTATTTTCCCTCTTCCTTAGTTTCCACGCATGGTTCAATTAGAATGACACCGATTGTGTTGATTCCGCCTATAAGTACTTGCAGATATGTTAATGCCCGAGACATTGTCCGTCCGATGAATTGTTTGTATAGTAAAATAAAAAAAACTGTTGTATATTTCCGATAGAATTTGTTTTTTTATTCGTTTGAACCTGTCCTGTAGTCTCATTTTTTATTCATTCGCACAATCAGCTCGTTTTGAGTTGGTAATCGAATCAGGAAGCCCCATTGTCTCTGGTCTGATTATAGCGTGTGACCGATAGTTTAACCCTGACTCGATACAATGCTTACCAAATCCACTCTGTACAAGAATCTAATGAGAAATTAGACTCGACATGTTCCAGAAAACGTCATAAAAAAGTGCGCTTGCACTTGACTAGGATATACACTATTAAGGAAATTAGACTGATTGTGAATTCAAATTAAGGATTGAAACATACAAAATGATGTAAACTCTTCTAGCTCCGAAACCCGAGACAATGAAAACCTCATTTATTGATACGACATTCGAACTCATTCAAAAATAGCTTTTTAGGCAAGTCACGGTGTAAATGAATTATAATTATGGGTTCAATTATAACAGTTTGTAGACTGAAATTCCAATATAGAGATTAGAAAATTGAACGATAGAAATCTGGGAATTGATTCAAATTTGAAAAAAAAGTACCCACATTGGCGAAATTATTTACAATAAATTCCTTCATGTTATTTTATTTGTATGCTAATTTTTCATTCCCTTACGTTCCGTAATCCCTCTGTAAAGTGCCGACCACTCCATCTGCCTACGAGAATTCTAAACACTTTACGAGAAAAACATTCTTACCGACGTGAGGTAAGCGAGTGGCTCAATCGACTGTTTCTCTATATTCTAAATTAAAGTAGTTACCGCAAATTAGATGACCAAAAGATTATTTATTGATAACAGAGAACAATGGAGACAAATTGTGTGACTGTGATTTTTACTCGAATGGTAAAAATCTTGCGATACATCATCTGTCGAACGAGTACCGACGCAGGATACACTTATCATCATATGATATCCTAATCCAACTGAGTGGCTGCACAGAACTCTGCAGTATCGACGATGCCATTCTCGTTCGTATCCATTATTATTATTATTCGCCAGATGGAGGCACTGACATGATATTAGATTGGAATCATTACTGTTTTCTACATTTTTCAGAGAAAAATGAAGACATTAATTTGAGCAAAGGAAGAATCATGGAATCCTAAATAAAATTAGCCCTCTTCTTACTCCCTTTATTTACAATATTTGTACAAAAAAACAGAAAAAAGTTTGATCTTGTAGCTACTTAGGTACATATTAGTCTGAATAATTGAAAAATCAGGCCGTTCTCATTTTGACGGAACGTAATTCTACCCCACAAGCGGGACACTCGAATGTGACATCGACTGTGAATCTTGCCCTGATGCAATAGTAGCAAAATATGTGTTCGCACCCTGCGTGTCTTGGCAAATTTGGGCTCTGATCACACTCCGGACACCTGGTATCGAATTCCATGATCGGTTTTACAGAAACGTTGCCGATTATTCTCCTTGACCAAATCCGCTTTACCCTTTGCTTTATATAGTGTATGTTTATCATCGGTAAACCCATGGTGAATAACTCTATGAGACTGTGCCACAAGAGTTCTCTGGTCATGTACGAGTAACCGATATTCCTTGGCTTTTGCGACTTAGTTGGTCGATTATATATCCCCAATATCCTCTCAACGATATTCGGCTGGTTTCCCTGATTAAGGAAAACCAATACATTGACAAAGGTCAATAACTGAGCTGCGGTTGTTATCCAATCGATGAGACGTCTGATTCGGTCATTCGTTTCCACGTTATCCGTCCATTGACCACCGTTTGATATCCTTTCCTGCAGGTACTTTGGCACGACGTTCAATACGATGAAGAATATCGCTTTTCTCTTGTCGTACTTGTCGTAGTGGAGGTTCAAAAGCTGTTGTCCGAAGGACGAATTCCCAGCCCTGAGGGAGAAATTCCATACAGCAACTTTCAAAAGAGCGTCAATCTCCGGCTGCCACTTCCCAACGACTCCAGGGGCGCAAAGTTTCGATATTTCAGTACTCTGGTGTTTCAGGATATTGTAGATTTCATTGTCCAGCTGAGACGCGTCGACCTGGTTTATCCTCGATACGTACGGCGACGAGGCCATCGCGATCCTTCATCTGAAAATGGTCAATATTCCATTAGAACCTCGAGTCGAGTTCGAAAATCCCGCCCAAAAGGTGCGCAGCAGCAGACTGCGCATGCGGAGGCTAAACTTTGGGAAGAAAATTAGATTTCGAGGCTGCTACCGCCGAGTCGATCCTCCCAAATTCATCAACGGTACGAACAGATCCGGAAGAAGCCCGCTCGACCCTGATCTTACTGAGATATGATAGAATATGCGGCGTAACCCTCACCTAGGTTGGTGTAACGTCGTTCGTTGCGCGGTGCGCTAGTCACTGTCAACACCGTGCGTCCACTGCGCGCTGTAGTGTCACCGAATCGAGTATCTGTCAGACATTAATATTCTCAAGAAATTTAAATGCCCGTTAAAGACTGTTAATAGGTGCGATAAAATTGTCCAACGTTGTGTTTAATTAGTTTAAAATTTCCCAACTCTTAACAGCATCGTGAAAACGAGGTTATACGAACTCTGGTCGAGGTGGTCGTAGCTCAGACTCCGGAATCCATGTTGCCGCTGGTGGTGTGACGTCATTCAAGTGTTGGTGCGAGTGGATCGGTTCTGTCGCTTCAAAATTTCTTATAATGTTTTCGTTATAGTATCGGGACTATCGAGTGCAATGAAAACCTAATATCGTCAAATATCGACTGTATTAATTAGTGAGAAGTTGGCCAGTGTTAAATCGAGGAGTATTCAGCTCGTCAGGTGAGTTTCAAAGGAAAGAAAAATAAAAAAAAAATTATATAATTTCTTCACACGTTGGTTCTGGGCCTGGAGGAGCCAGGCTCACTCGATTTCATTGATCTGCCAAGTGACAGGTTAACCTCAAATTTACGTGTGTGAATTCGCTCTGAACGAGGGGTTTTCGTATTGCGGACCTTCGTTTGGCCCGTGATTCAGGTTCTCGTATCGAACGTCAATGTCGGATTCAACCTCGCCCGGCTTTATTGCGGTTTGCCGTGTGGTTATATCGCACATGTCTAATTTTCTCGCTTCGCCCACTTGCTCGATGCTCTTTTATTATAGAACTCATCTGTTTCTCAATATCTTCGATGTTTTCGCGTTAAATTGAGAAGCAGACACGAACCGGGGTATCGAAGAAATTCAATAGAATGTGATACGAACACACACACACACACACGTATGGGATGCGAGTGTTGGGTTGTTTATCGAACGTAACATGATATTTCGTTCTTTCAAATCGTTGTTATCCAACGGATTGCGAATTAATTTTTTTTCCTCCTATTCGTCACGCGTTTTGTTATCACTGAATTTTAAAGAAAATTATTTTCAGGGTTTTATCTATATATACCTGGTCAGAACAGTTCGAGAAAAATTATATCGCAATTTATAAACTTGTATCAATTTATCGTTATTAACAGACTATTTTTCCCGGATGGAATTACATCGCTAATTGTAAAGCAGGATGTCAACATTTATTATTAACTGTAATCATAGGAAACAGGTTTTTTTTTTCTTCAATTCATGTCAGTACATGAATATTGTTTCTTATAATTAACATCGTGGATAAACGACAAACGTTTGTAAACTGATATGGAAGCTTTTAATTTCTATGAATATTTTTTATTCTTCATTCTATGTCGCATTAAAAAAAACCTTTGCGATATAAAAAAAATTTTTAATAAATTCTCCTTGATGATGTAATTATAAAGTCGAAGAAGTTCGATAGTTTAATTTCACCTCGTTTACAGGCTGTCTTATTCTCCGCTGGGATGATAACTTATCTTCACTTTATAATTAAGTTTCTTACCGTAACTTGTACAGTTAAGTAATAGACAAACTTTTTTTATATCCTTCAGATAAAATCGATGCATTATCGTCACGTTATGGAATATAAATAATTTACTCTTCGGTATCAGATCAGTTTCAAAGAGTAAAACTTTCAAGATCAAAGACCGATGAAATAAAACGAAACATTAATTACGATGATAATTTATTTGTTATTGCTAATATATTTTTTTTTCTCGTGGTAATTAATCACATTTTAATCTTGCAAAAAGATTCTTCTCTTCTCTCCCATATATTTTTTTCCTCTTTACGAGTTGATCGTTTGAATTGATGGGGCTAATTCGATTCGGTTAGTGTCGTTGGCGGTGGTTGTTTCAGCCTGACTTGTCCACGCGGTTGGTAAAGACGAAGAAGAAGGAGAGTTTATTTTCTCGCAAGTCAATCAACGAGGCCATTCAGTTTATTGCATCGTTGTAATAGCCTGTGGATTTTGTTCCGAGTAAATTAAGTGTACATCGTTAATTTACAGACGAAGATAAATCGGAAATAAAATTTTCTTGCCAATAAAAATTGCGATATCGGTGGTTTGACGGAATGGTAGAAGGAAAAATCCCGACTCACCGCATAACCGATACCGTTATTTCTTCCAATCTCGGATTCCCCCTCTCCCCCGTTTGTATTAAGTCGTAAATTCACTCGAATCCTTAATGTATGTTTTTCGCAGGCTCGTTACTCGGCTCTCGTACAGTAATAAATATCCGACTACTACGGGATTACTATTTTTCATTCTCCCTCTTTCTCTCTCTCTCTTCGTTCGTACATCACATGGAAAACGAAATCTCGTGCCTCGGCGGAAACCAGCTTTGAGAACCAACGGTCAATAGTAATTGGTCCGTTATTCAAATTAACCAATTTGCATTTAAACTCAGCCTCCACCTCCTCCTCTTCTCGATAGCTCTCTACGATAATATGTACGAACCGGCGATAACAGTAGAAACCAAAGGAGACCAATTGTCCTCACGAAAAATAAGCACATAGTGATCGCAATCGGGTCTTTGATAGTAATTTTTTCTCTCTATGTTATGCTTGAGTTTCTTCAAAGATTGGATATCAGATAGTATTTCTTCTCCATTGATGGTATCACCCGCTGATGGCTCTGGAACACGAAATAACTCGTTTTCAGAGCATTTGCTAAATTCAAGAAATAGCCATCTTCGGAAAGAAGAACTCTCAGCCAATGAAAGTCCAGCTGAACATAGTACATTTTAGTTTCTTGACATACAAACACCAGACATGCTACTTGCTACTTTCTGGACGTAAAATCGAGACACTTGACTTCGACTTATTTTATCACATTGCAAAGACATGGTAGAGCAGTCGGGCCCAAAGCATTGTCAGAAAATCCAGAAAATCGTCCAATAGTGGAGACAAACGATTTCTTTTCTAGTAAAGGAAAGGAGATTCAATTGTTCAATTTGTCAAGTGGATCGATGTCCAACGATAAATCGATTTATTCCATTCTCCTTCGATCTACGTGAATGGAGAGTAAAACGTGAGAGGATAACTTCGAACAGTGCAGAACCGAGTGAATATTCGTAATAGGTCCATTTATTTGGAGCCAACCCCACGCTACGGTAATCTGAGCCTCGCAACGCATTGATTGGGATTAAATGGGGCTGCTGCGCTGCGCAACCACGTTTCTGCGTGAGGATGCGGTGCATAACGAGTGAATAGAGTGCAGGGTACACGAGTCTTTTGCGCTTCATCCACAGAACACACGTTTTTAGCTTATGAAACTTTCGATGCAAAATTCTACCACCTCCGGTCAGAATCTCTCGAAGTTGTGCATCGGGCTCTAATTGGGAGGGATTTTTTATTTTTTTATATATAATCATTCAATTTGGAGATTCGTGATGAGCGATCGAAGAAAAATAAACTTCATTCAAGATCCAAATATTTGCAATTTTTTATTCTTAAAAAATCTGACTTCAGATTCGTCATCAGCGATCCAAAAAAGCTTCTGTTATCAATTTTCATTCAATTCCTGTTATCTGTTCTCAGAATATCATGATTTTTTATTTGTTTTCCAGAATTTTGTTATTTAAATAGTTGGTAAAGTACTGAACCAATCAAAGCCAAAATCTGATCAGTTCTAAGTTTAGAACAGCCGCGTCGATTGAGCCCAACTTGATAAAAATCCGATCTCTCGTTCTCGAGATATCGTCACATTATACGACCAACTGAAAATGGTGGGAGGTGATTCTCTAGACCTCAGAATGTGGACATCGAATGAAAACTTGACACTTTATTTTCCGATTGATTACGATGACTTCCTTTCCTTTCTGAAAAAAAAAAGAAATGCTATAAAGTAAGAGCTTGGAGCGATTATACGTTCCGCACGATCCTATATCCCCGATAACTGAGGGATTTGCGGTTTCATTGATCTCATACGTACGCATAAGTGTTCGGAATACATTTCTGTTCCATCCATTTCTCAGCCCACACGATTCTCATTCGTTGAGACACGTAATACCACTTCAAACAATAAACTTTACTGTTCGAGTTTCACGATCAGACTATTCGCGGTCTTGCAAGGAGAGTATCAGACCTCCGGGTCACGGATTTCGGTGAAACTTGCTGGGTTGTTCCTTCGGCCCAAAATATGAGACCCCTGATGCTTAGTTTCATCTAATGGGCCTTTCTTCACTTGATTTACTATACATTATAACAGCGAAAATGCATGGGTTATCCACTGACACTGCAGAATAATCCGTTTATCCTTGACTTTATGAGACCCTATCATTGAATCTGCACGAATCTACATTGAAAATGAATATCAGAGGCAAAATTTCACCATAGATTACATTTGCCATGACGTTGTGCTGATTAAACTGCTGATTTGATCAATCACGAATGGATTGAAGAAAGGCCCATTAGATGAAACAACTAAGCATCAGGGGCCTCATATTTTGGGCCGAAGAAACAACCCAGCAAGTTTCACCGAAATCCGTGACCCGGAGGCCTGATACTCTCCTTGTTGGTATCGATAATATTCTCAACAGGAAATTCAGATTCGATCGATATCGACCCACGTCGAGGGAGAGGAATTAACTGATATCCTAAATCCTCTTTCTCTCTTCATTCGCCGATGTAACCCGAAACGATATAAAACAAAATCAAATGTACATGTGCATCCTTGTATATATAAAATAAATTGTAAACAAATTCAGAAACTGATTCGGGTAGATATAGACCGTTGATTAAACGGAAATAACACCGTGCAAAATTCCCCAGGCCAATAAAGCAATGATCCTGTAGATTTTGGTGCACGCGAAGTCGGAGTCCGATACGGATTAATTAATACTTCGATATTATATCGGCTCATTGGCTGTTTGCTCGATCCTGGATCCCGTTAAACATGCATTCCGGGTAATCAGGTGTGATATGGAGGCCGGTTAGCCGAGCCGCGGCGTTTGGGTGGGTGGTTCGATGGCTATTGGTCCGGCAAAGCTGCCAGATCCGAGCCGACGTTCCATGGCGCATGGCTGCGGGGGTGGAAGAGGATTTCGCAGTGTTAACGTTGGTGAAACCTGTGTTTACATTCAAGCTCCTGCACAGAGAGTTCAGGATTTGCTGGATCGAATCATTTATCATTTATGCCGAACAAATCTGCCGCTAAACCGCGCGAAGAGGCGACGAATTTCTACTCGTGCTCATGTTAGGTGCAATGAGCTCAGAATGCCGAATCTGGAAGTTGATCTTCCGGTCTGATCTTTGATCATACTTCATTAAATGCCAGGTTGTCAGACCGCTGATCAGTCGATCTATGGATCAAAAATTTATCAGATCAAGTCGGGTTTGAAATGCCAGATTTTAATCTACAGTCTACAGTCCATTGTAATGGCTTGATAAATTTCAAGATCCGTTTAAACACTTCCTGTCTCTGTATTATAGTCAGTTATGTGTCTAATTGATAGATTTTTGTCCGACAATAACTCGACAGCGAGTGACCAGATTTTGGGATATATTTTGTCTCAATTGATTCATTGGCTTGTACCAACTCAGATTTCGGATTTTATCGAAAACGAATTAAAAGATCTCCATGAAAATCGGTACTTGCGGTTGATAAAGAAACTAATTTCGAATCGAATTGGTACCTGAAGGTTTTCTCGTTCTCTGATAACGAATTCCAGGTCAGATTTCCTGAACTGGACAATGAGGGGCCATGGAATTTCAATTTTGTGAAATATTATATAAAGGAATACTTCCATGAAATTATAGACATGAATCCTCCTCACTATGAGATTTCATTCAGAAGAACTTAGACATTTTTGACTGCTAACTATGGCTGCTAGAAATTGATCAAAAACTGGCACATGAAGATTAGTAGAAGTAGAATATAGATTAGTCTCCCTTTTCAACCGACTTCAAAAAAGGAGGAGGTTCTCAATTCGGTTGTAATTTTTTTTTATGTTTGTTACCTCATAACTCCGTCATTTGTGAACCGATTTGGAAAATTCTACTTTTATTCGAAAGGGTATACTTTCAGATTGGTCCCATATAAATTTCATCGAAATCGGTTAAGTAGTTTGGTTTTGAAGTCGGTTTTTTTGTCACTCGTGACGCTTGTCTTCAATCTAAACGTGTAATTCATTCTGGTGTGATATATAGTGTAACGGAGGCACCCGTTAGATTGTGAGGGTGTCAGTTAGCTGTCACTTTGACGTTTGTAAACTTAGTATGCTGAGAGAACAGCTGATGATTTGTGATTAATAGATGAGCATGAGAATTATTATTGTAAAAACAGTCTTGTCCCGGACTTTAAACTGAGTGCACATACTTTTGATCTGCTGATTAAATAATCTTTTCACACATTTTTGACTTCTCTGATATCATTTCGGGAGTACCCTTAATTTATTCGTAGCACGGTCCCATCCGGAGCTACATTTGGTGTCAGAAGTGGGATCCGGAGCTACAATATATTATACTGAAGTCTGCGACAGTTGAGTAGAAAAGTACGACATAAGGCGAGACGATTTTGAGAAAAGCAGATCAATCATCGCTTCTTTAGTAGCAGAACAACCATAATGGGCCAAGATTGGTATTCTACCGTGGGTTGTCTTTTTTTCATGAATTTTTTTCGGTCTTAGCTGTGTAACCAAAATTATAATCCTAATTTCTAAGGATGTAATTTGAAAAATTGGGTACTTGGTATAATTCGAGGAGTGATAAAACGGGTAATGAACGATCCTATATAATTATGAGCAAAGAAGAGAAAACGTCCTTATATATGTATAGTCAGTAAATGCTGCCACCTTTCGTTGCCTTTGGGAAGCCGATGTGTGTATATCCGCGTTTACCTACTGGGAGTAAAAATTTCATTATTTTGGCAGGAAAGACAATACGATTTTATCATTATTTGAACATAAGTTCACATAATTGGACTGTATCGATAAAAATTGAAAAAAAAAATTCTGTCCATAATCTCAACTCTTCTTCTTGTCGCGTAGCTACTTACCCCCAACCCATGTATCAGCTGCAGCTGCCTCCAAAATCGATTCGACCCCGATAATCCCCGGCTCAAAGCCCACGTCATTGACGCAAAGTGAGAATATAATTAGAATATGATAATCCCGAAGCGAATCATACAACATCGGTGTGGGATGAAGTTGAACCGGTCAATTCTTTCCTGTAAATCCAATTGAAATTTTTTTTCGTAATTAAGCCTGTACGTCTGACCACTAGAAATTCGAATCCAATTTCGGGCTTGACTGTCTCAGGTGACGAATCGGTTCCGTTTTTACGTCAATCGACATTGTTTCTAGAGCCACGCAACAGCACCGGGTTCGAAATTTATTATGAGATGAATTATTCAATTATTAAATTATTCATACGACGATCGATCGACGTGGATAATTATTCTATGTGTTAGCGATATTATTCTGCGGAGATGTGAGATCCGAATTCAACCCCTGGAAAATATCTCGTTCATATTTTGAGCCCCGAAGCCGGTCCGGAGACGTCGGCTTTTGGGTGCCGCTGTCGCGAGGCGTGGCGAGGTATTGATCGCCAGGGGTGGATTCTCTTCTCTGTCCACCACGACCGACGTCATCCGAGCACCCTCCTCACCCCGTCCGCCTCTTCGCCCTCGTTTCTTCCCCTAGGTTTCCTCTCTTGTTCCCCGCCGTCAAACCATGCGAGCACGGTTTTCCACCCCGAGCTCAACGTCAGTCTCAACGACGCGGTGACTACGAATACTGCGGATATATCCGTCCGCGTGGAAATGTTCTCGTTTTTTCACTTTTTCTTTTTCACAATACAAGAAAAATAACCAGCGAAATGGGGTGACTATTTTTATTCCTTCATTTTCAGGTGTTTTTTTCCTTAGTTCCGAAGTCGATATCCAACCCCTTAAGTCCTGATACGAAATTAATTATCGAGCACAAATTTTGAGAAACTGGGCTTCAGGGAGCCTGGCACAAGGCTCCGAACTTGTTCCAAGATTTAGTACTCCAAGGTCCAGGGTGGAACCGTCATTACTTCGGTAATTGTTTCCAGCGGGTGCGATTAAGGCCTGAAACTGGACTGGACGTTGTCCCTTGTTCGCAGAAGTGGATCGAAATTAAGTTCTCGGTTCCGGGTTCCGCACCCACATATTCGTTGTTTCAACGTACAACCGGAAGATAGCAGCATTTTGGAATGCTGAGAATGCTCATAACGAGCGACGAGCCGGTTTTCTGCTAATACGAACAATAAACGCCACATGTCGTGGTCAATTTTCGCCAAAAACTAAAATAAAGAGTACCAAAAATTTATGTTCTGTTTACCGATGAACCTTGTTTTTTTTACTAATTATACACTTACAATATGCGAATAATGAAGAAACTTATGTCAGCCGATGCGATGTCGCGTTTCCTGGGCCAGCTGAAACAATGGAATGTGCAGTCGACTGACCTCCATATCCGTGCCGGTACTTTGTCTTTATTGATAATTTTATGGCTAAGTGAACCGAAAGCGATTACGGTATGAAAATAGAACAAAAACGGAAAAAAAAGGAGTGAAAAAAATCACTAACGCTGTTGCCTACTGCAAGACGCGGATCGCTGGTTCCGGTCGACGATCCGAAAGCTCGCGGTTCTCGCCCTTTTTGCACAGGTTGACGTGGAAATATCATTCATTATTCTGGCGAGATCAAAGGACTTTGAAACGACGATATGATACATCGATAAACATCGAATTCGTCGATGTATTCATATACACACAGAAGTTGATGAGAAGCGTGTTCGTGTTGGATAATCGAAATGATTTTGGCCACACATTCGAGTGATTCCTTAGTTTCGGAGCCCAGTGACTAACTTCAGTCTACTTTTTTTTAGCGGAAATCATTTTAGTTCCTCAACGTGAATTAATGCACCTCAGATTTAGATTGTATAATTTTATTGCGGCTATTGATTCCGCAATTTTTTTTTCACAAACCAACGGCAGGCCACACCGTGGTTACTTGATTTTCTGCTGTTAAACGCAACGACGAAAGTAGATAACGAAAGCAAAAGGGAAGAAGAAAGTGTGGACCAACTTAATACGCCCGAAATTAACAGACATCTTTTGTTTTTATGTGCTCTGTACCAAAAACTGGTTCATTTCATCCATTTATTTTCATCTATTGGCTATTGACACTGGAGTCGATTTTGAAATTGCCTCGATTTCCCTAGTTCATTCGGTTGAATCAATATTCTTTTCTTACTCTATCGCGGATCGACAAATTTCAAATTCTTCAAGAAGGTCGAACTGCCAAATTTAATTTTTCAAACGATTTTTCCAACAAACATTTTTCAGTTCATTATGCAGGAAATGAACCAGAACCACCGTTCTTATACTCTGAATTTTTTTTAGGATTTATTACTTCATATTACTTCATAAAAAGATCAGCCCAACTTTTTGATCGACTCATTTTAACTCGAGGTATTGCGAAGATTGACGTTCATAAATAACGATAGGATAACGTTATGGATAACTTTTGATCGGATTAAAAAGTCGTCTGTTTATCCGATTTGATAAGAGAATCTCTTCAGAATAGTTTGCTACTAAAATTTCTAGAGGCAGACAGAGGCAAATATAAACAATAATATGCATTTTGATCCGTGTTCAAATGGCAAAATAGGATTAAAATAGATTTCCACGTTTTTGAACGCACGCGAATTTGAAACCGAAGTTACATTCGTTGCTGAGGTAACCTGAGTAAAAACAATAGATTGCGATACGTAAAGAAGACTCTGCCCTGCTCAAAGGGCCCCTTTGGTAAATTTGACGTTTTGTAAAGATTTTGAGGTATGTGCAATCAAATTCAGCTACGGTAGAACCTGTCTATGACTGTCACCTCCCGAACTGTTTTCAATCTCAAACTGTTCCCTCAAGTTGAAGTCTGAGGCGTATCCCCACTCCTCAAGTAAAAGAGGTTCGACTGTAATTTTTCTCTGCACGTTGATCCTATGATACAACTACACATCAGGAGTCAGTCTGCAGTCGTCGCGAATCCGAGATAATTGGCTTCGGTCAGGTGTACGAGATGATATCGCTTATACGCAGCGAACGAGATAATTGGTCCCGTCTTGAGATTAGCTTTTCACCCCGGTCTCTCACCCTCATGCAAGCTTGTAATGCTCGCAGCACACGTAAGCTGAATTATTGTGTCTAATGAGTGTGTAATGGGATAGATAAGTGAAGCGACTGCAGGGCCGTAGGCTCGTGCACCTACAGGATCACACGATCGCTATGACATCGTTATCATCGTATATTTCCGGTCTGACGTTTTCACAATAATAAAAAAAGCATCTTACGGCCGCTGCCTCCTCCACATCGGATAATAATATTTTGCTGTAACTTGTACAAATTAATTTTATCACGTTATCATTCATCTTGATCCGAGTGACGTGAATTAAGACGCGTCTGAAGCCTGGAATAGCGATAATATGTTTTGCGGCAGACTTGATCCAGATGATATTTTCTTGGAAAAAAGACTGCGACAAGTACACGAAAGTGATGTTATTCTTGGCTCGTGTACTGATAGTTGCAGGTATGAAATTATGTACTCGGATTTAAAATCAATTTTCGATCATTATATCACCTCGTCACAGACACTGGGATTATACAAAAATCGAATTCAAATTTATGCAAGAAATCATCTTTGAAGAGAAATTCATAACGTAAATTTAAAAAGTGCCACATAGAGGTTTTTTTTCAATTTGCTAGGCCAGCGGAAATTGGACTCAGAACAGCTGGAGCTTCCTGCCGTATTTGATTTCATATTTAATCAAGCACTGCGACCGGTGGAAAGAAAAACACCTTCATGAACAATTATCAAACCATTGTTACATAGGTCAGAATCATTTTGACTCTGTTTCGAATCAAAATTTGAGTTTCATGAAATATACCGTTAACCAGAAGTTTAGTCTGTGAATTCAGGGTAATAAAGCGCATTGGAAAAAATCAGCGAATATTCTTTATCGATATTTCTTCTAATATCTTTGATCGATGGACAAATTACTTAAGCCCCGAAATTAGGATACCTTGCATGTCGTTGGTAGCCACGTTCGAGGTATTGGTTCTCAAATTCGCGATAACATATCCCATGGGATTGGTGAGGTCTAGACTCCAGAGAACTGAGAGCAGTGTAGTATTCGACTCAGGAACGACTACGAGCTGGGGAAACGTTCAGGTTTGCATTGCTAAATCCTGAATTAGTCTGACTTTATAATTACCCTCATAATTAATCGTTAGCGATTATCCGATTATCGGCTCTGCCAAATCAATACGACATCGTTTGCATACAATCACCATTTCAGCCACACTCTCTTTCTCCAGGCGGGATACGCTCGTTCCCTAATTACCCTGCCCCTTCCGCAAATTCAAACACAGTTAGCAATTAAAATATCCCAGGAATATAGTCGCCAAGAGACACAAACGGGACTCATCACGTAATGTGATAATATCGTTTATTTAGGGAACTATTTCGGCTAATTTAGTAGAAAAAGGCTCCGTACGTTATGCCGTCGGACTGTGAAACAGGTATTTCGAAAATCGTATTTCGTAACTCATCGTATGATAAAAGAGAAGCCCGACGGAGATCGTCGAACTACGTGCGCTGGGGATTCGCTAACGACCCGCGAATCCTCGGTGCTTAATTAAAGGCCGCTGACGGACAAAGTGGCCGCCTCCGAACTCTCGGACGCTACCCCCTGCTGCCAACTCGACTTCCAAAACAGGAACAATGTTCGTGCTAATTATTCTAGTTTGGCGTGCCAGAGGTGCACGTAGGTAGGTATACTGGTCAATATGTGGAAATATTCACAGTGCTGCCTTGCGATCCATACAAAATTCGAAATGGACTCTGGATAATTTCGTTCGAAGTCACATGAGAGAATTTTGAATGCAGTTTTTTTTTTGTCTATGGTCACAATATCGCAGCGTTTTTGACATTCTCCTTCAGCACATTGCATTGTGCGGTTTTGATGTAGTATGCTTGCACAACTGTTCCCTGGCTTGTTTACTGTTTCTGCTAGAGAAGCTCTGATACAAATTGTCCTTGGACAATAGAGCTAACTAGTTAATCATCGCTTTTGTACCTGCAGGAGGGTGAATGTTCTGGATTAGGGAGACACGAGCCGGACCTCTCTAATTACGCGAAACTTCTCTTCGCACTTTCGTCCTGATTCGACTATATACGATATTGTGTCCAGCCAATGACATTGACGGACTTTTACTACTTTCATCAATTTTTGTTCTGGATATTCATAGATATGTGAACAAAACGAAAACATGGAACCAGCTCTTGGTATCCTTGGTGTAATTTCAGGTGAGTTAGAGTCAGCTGACTTCATGAAGTCTCGTACGGTCAATCGACAAGTGGTTAATTCCTTCACCACTCGACTGCACGGTTCGTGAAAAGCTTCGAAAGTCATTTTCCAAAAACTATATACCCGCGGTTGTAGGTTTGGACCTATTTTCTTACTTGTTGGACTCTCTTTGCAATGTGAATGAAATTTTTAACGCTATCGCAACGGGAAATTTAGCGAAAAATTACCATTTTAGGACTGCAATTTTTCTTTCTAGAATTCACTGAGCACATATTCTGACCGATTCTGGAAATTATGCATGTTTTTCAGTTTTTGAAACACTTTTGAGTCATGAAAGTGACCATTTTCAAATTTAGTTTGCTGTATTAACGTTGAGAACTTCAATCCCATTATTTGTATCGCTTATCTTCTTCATCTGTACCTTATTCTTATCTTCTCCTTCAGATTCAACCCATGTAAGTAGGAATTCGTCTCCTCTCTTTCACTCTTCTGAGTACCTACCTACGGTATAAAAAGGGCAGAAACTGAGAACCGGAGACTGGTAACTGTTTAATAATTCCATGGCAGATGGCTGACGCTATGAAGTATGTACATCAGACCAGAGATTCTTTCACGTTCCTCCATACCTACTTCCATAATTCTTCAAAAGTTCACCAAACTTTCATCCGGAAGGGGATCCGGGGTTTCTCACTTTCTCTGTACGTTTCCTCGGGCATTTCAATGGTCCATAAATCGTTCCTTAGCGTTGGAATGAAAATTTGAAACTGACAATAATTGAGAAACAACAGCGAAATAGATTTCGTAACCCTTGGTTATTTTTGAACATGACGTTTGTCACTCGAGGGAAGATAGTAAACGGTGTGACTTTTGTTGTGATTGAAATTGATTTAGACTGGCGTCTTACAACCGTGTGATTCTTGCGGGCGATGCGGCGCCTTCAGGGCGACGAGGAGTATAGAAAATTTTATAGAAACGTGAAACACGGGTTTTTATCGCACGTCATTGGCCCCCTCGCGGAACGAGTTCGGGACACGGGAACAAATCGTGTCGTGTCCGAAATTTCGTATATACCTAGTCTGCCTCGCCCCCGTTTGTTTTCGCAGCGGTGGTCGCCGCCCGTGTAGATGGCGACAGATGCAGGATATAAATTAAGAGTCGCTAAGCCCGGCCCCGAGAGCACCTTCCACCAGGGATTTTAGTTACCCACGTGCCTTCGCCTGGGGATTTATCAGGGATATAAAGCCGTTTAAGTTCCTTCTTACGATCGAAATCAACAAAAATCTAACCAGACCCGGAACCGGGCTTATTGCTATGATCCTACCTTCTCAACCTTCTCATTTTCCGAATGATTTTTGTTCAAGTTCATTTCCTAGTTATGCGCGTTCTTTCATCTTCAAAGATATAGTTAGGTAAACAGAAATTATCCGTAGCAGACAAATTTTGTGAGTTCTCATTAGTTAATTCAATCAGTCTACTAATTAATCGATTAATCTTTCTATTATCGGTTACAGGTCTAATGATAAAGCTCCACGCTTCTAATTACAAGGATTCAATTTCATAACTTAATCGTAATTCAAATTGGGTTCAGTTTCTCAAACTGTACTATACGACATAGGATCTATTTCGTAGTTATATCGACACAAACTAAAAAATGTAGTGAATTTTTGTTACAGCGAGCTGAAAGTCAGGGTTCGAAGTGTTTATTCAATCGTTCCGTGGAGTCTGAGGAGTACAATGCCTTCTTGAAAACACATTAGAAGACGATAGTAGGTACATTATCTATTGGAATGTTTGCTTTGCTGTGCAAACGTATTTTCACATGATTCTCGCATTGGTTTTTCGTTGTTTTTCATATTTATGACTATGTGAGAGGATATCAGCATGTATACTGTACGCTGAAGGACGTCGCGACGCTCTCGAGTACGTCGATCCTTATCAATTCTTCGATAAAACTTTTCAGAAGTAGAGATCGGAAAATGTAGTTTTGGCATTATTTCACATATCTATTCGGGGCTGAAATTTAGAGATAACGCAGTGTAACATTTCAAACAACCACAGGAACGGAATGATTGGATTTTTATCCATGCAGCTTTAACAGATGTTGACAGGAATGAAATTAGGAAACAAAAAAATTCGTTCTTCGTTGTGGATATGCAGTTTCCTAAATTGGATTCACTTTCTCGTATCTATCCTATCCAGGTATCAGGTCACGCGAGCTTCTGTAACAATATTTATATCTACCCCTGCATGTCTCGTATTATACAGTTTTTTTTTTGTTCTTATCTCTACAATATGAAATACCGTCTGCTGCGGTCGCCCGTCACGTGCTACAATTGCTCACTGAAATTAACTCTACCGAGAATTAATGCCGCGAGATATAGTTTATCACTCATAAGTTTCGATCCTATAGGGTTGCTAAAATTCCACAAGATTTCGCATCCATGTATTCAATCACAGACTTTTTTTTCGATTAAACTAGGGAAATATCGAAGATGTCGGTTTGCAATTGATCCACCAAGAATTTAATATCAGTCCTTGAATCCTAAGACATCTGTAAGAGTTTTCAGAATCCATGTACAAATTTCCTGGAAAACTTGTAAAATTATTGAAGTGTTACATGTCTCAGAGAAAAATCATTCTTTGAACGTTACATTTTGGATGTATATTCATTGAGTTTGTACAGTAAGAAAAAGCTCAATATTGACTGTAGTGATACTTTCCAGAACATTTCAAGCAAATGTGTTTTTTCTCTGCATTTCGTATATAAAGCAACATTCGTCATTCGGTACGGGCGGCGTCCCCTATTTTGATGAACGACGCGTGTGCAAGTTCTATAAGTGCGAACGGACAGACCTTAAAACGTGTGATGGATTGCCGTCTACGAAACATTGTTTTATCCATCACCGAATCGAGGGGAGGGTCGATGGATCGGTTCACGTTGGTCGGTGGATGAATGGATTCGGGTAGAGGATTTTTCGGGTCTGTTAGAAACTTTGGCAAAAGAAGTGCTGATGAATCATGTCCGAGACTGTTTTTTGTTCCGCAAAACGAAAACTATGTTTTTATGTATCATTACTCTCCTCCAGCCTCAGAAGCAACACATTTGTTCAACTAACACTCAATTTTCAATCATGCATAGGAAATTATCTCCAACGTTTACCCCGGCCAAAGGGAGTTTGCTGAAGCTCTAGTGTTCATCCTTCAATCCTGTACCCGAGTTATCTACGGTCTAGAGCTCGTACAGCGGGCTTTGAAATTCGGTCCCTTATTTGGATATCTGGAAACAAACAGTCTAGCGGAGTACGTCGAGAGTAGGCGACACACACGTAACTGCGGTCTGTACATTAACCGAGTCGAGTGGCGGATAAGGGGAACGCTACCGAAACCCGGAAGTTGACAGTTCAATTTTAGATCAGAACGGACAGATACACGGTTCGAGGCTCGTTTTCCGCGACTCCTATCACCGTGTGGACGGAGCTTTAAACAACAGCACCCCGAGCAAATTACGGTACGGATCCGACCGGGTTATCTCAACTCGTTTTATTGGGGATTTGCATCAAGCACCCGACCGTGACAAATTGGTGGTATCAGTTACCTGGGACATCGCTGCACGACCATAAAATTCAAACAACGAAAAGTAACGAATTAGGATTTCGATAGCGATGGTGAATGAGAAAGGGAAATTCAATTCACGATAGAATATTGAAATCGAAGTTTCGTTCTTTTAGCCTCCATTGAACATTGATCTCAGGCATATTATCGGCACGCTGACGCCTGTGGTATTAACTTGATTCATTCAAATCATTCCCCCACCGTCTCACAGCTGAATTTGCCAATATTCGCCCCTATTTCAGCTCGTCGAATCATTACAATGCGAAAATTTTCTAGTACAGTTTAACTTGTTTTACAGTCCGCACAACACGATTTGACAATTCGAAAAGTTTTGTCATCTGCGGTCATTCAAGTTTAGACTTTAACTTTGTGATGAAGTAAAGGATTGAAAAATCCTTTGGTGACAGTTTCGTCACGTGATAATGTCGCTGACGATTGACCCGAATCCAACAGATCGACAATTGAGCCAACTGATCAAATGTAATGACCATTTGAGTCTATTCGAGTCTCTACAATTTGATTCTGCAAGCATATTTTCGAAACGTAATCTGTCTCTAAATGTTAAACAAATCCCAGATCTGATCACGTGGTGAGTCAGGGCTACGGTCATCGTGGTCTTGCAGAAGAAGCCGGAAATCAAGTTCTGCTTTGGCCAGACCGCGTTCCTCGGACAGGAAATTAACTGAAGCTAGCTCAGCGTGACGCCTCTTCAACCCTTGCAGAATCCACGTCTCGTTTCGAATTGGTAAAATTGGTGAAAGTGGGTGATAATTTTTTGAGGTTTTGAAATTGTGGTGTTCCCTTGTGGAATATGCTTTGTGACTTTTCGTTCACCTCTTATTTCTGCTATTTCGAGTTCTCTTTCTCTCTCGCTCTCGAAGTGGTCTAACAATAAGATGGCACCGCACGTAGTCCGCAAGTCATAACACAAGGAAATGTGACAGCCAAAAACTTTCACACAAGAGCCGTGACTCAATTAAGTATAAATTAACGTTTTAGGGTGACAATGTTTCTGCTCCTGTCTACCAATAATTCACTAGGCCACACCAACGACGTAGTTATGTTGGATCTGTGTGGGCCTAACGTTGTTAACTTTTCATCAGTAGGCCGTTAATACAAGATCCCACGTTCCCTCGGGTCTTGCGATAAATCTGAAAAGAAACCAACAAAATGAAACAGTCAAATGAATCTTCCAAGAACTCGAGTAAACCGACAGATAATCAATTGCCTCAATAAAAATTCCCCCATATTCAACGATACCGGAAATGAGGTAACGTCTGAGTCCCATTTGAGCCAATTTTCGACTCTGCAGAAGCTGTTCAGAATTTCGTCAAGTGAAAAGCTGGAAGCTATGAACCCTGTGGCTCCAGACTCTGAAACCAAGGAGGTAGCAATTTGTCGGTGAATTTTCTAGCGGTAAGAAAAAAAAACTTGAGATGAAAGTTGCAACGACATAAGTACGTATAGAATACAGGTAATCATCCACTTCGAGACTGTCGTCGGAGCGTGGGGGCTTTGACGTTGGTCGGCTTCGGTCAGTAGCCACGGTGGCTACAGTCGTCCAAGAGACCCAGGGATGAAGGTAGGAACTTGAGACCGCGAGGAGAGGTAGGACGAGAGTTCAAGTTGCCATCGCTTCTAAGGCTTTTGCTAGCACCCTAATACTTGATACGTGTCCCACATGTCTTAAAACTTATTTCATCTTTAAAAATGATCATTATACAACCGTTTCATGGTATTTCATGATCATTCCCCTAGCACACAGAAAGTAATGCATCGTCATTGCACAACTATATCGCAACTAAACTATGGTCACCTCGAGACCACTTCGCAAGTATTTTATAGTTACTTCAAAACCATATCGCAAGTAATTCATGGTCATCTTATGGTCATTTCACAATATTTCACAATCTTATATCTATAAAGAAACAAGTGGCATCAACGCCCAGCCCAAACCTCTCGACCTAGAAACTTGAAATTCGGGCAACATGTTCCCTTCCTTTCACAAACACCTATTAAGAAGCGATTTTTCGAAATTCGTCCCCCAAGCGGGTTAAAAGGGTAAAACATGTTTTCGCGGATTCATCGATATCTCCTCGGCCCGATGAGATATTGACTTCGTTTTTGCTTCAAATAGTTGCTTATTCGAATACCTAAAAAGTAGTTTGAGCATTTTTTTGGAATTCCACTCCTAAGGGAAGGAAACGTGGTAGAACCAATTGTTGAGGCCCCTAGCAATTTTATAAAATTTCAAACGGATTTTATACAATTGAATAGAAGACGGTTTCAACTATTCTGGAAGTCAATCTCCCCTCGGATAACTGCATAACATCAATAGTTTTATTTTGGTAGGGTGCCTTCTTCGGTGAAACAGTGACGCGAAGAATCGCTTGGAATTTTAATGGGAATGGGACTAAGAAGTTTGTTATTAAAAATGGTAGGAGAAGAAGAAGAAGGATGAAAATAAAGCGAAAGAAAGAAAAACGGAGAGGGAAAGGGAAAAGTAAAAAGTGGATCGCTTCCAGTCACAGACTCGGGAAGCTCCGTTCTCCTGGTGTAAGGAAACAATTTTATTAAAAGTCTACTGGAGGGGGGTCTGGCAGGTAAATCATTCTCCAAGTCGAAACAGTCGTAAAAGGGAGAGGGAACGAGATGGGCGTAATGTGGGGGGGGGGGGCGTAGAGAGAGGTTCGTTTAATCAACGGAGACGTAAAATTAAAAGGTTGCTTGCCTCAGCCCCGAATCCGATTTTAGCCAAAATTGCAAGCAGCGTAAACGCGGATAGGCAAGGTATCAAATTTATTATCGATTCTACGTACATGTACGTAGTAGTGTTCAACTACTCGAGGCATACTTACACGTAACTCCTTTCTAGCTTTTGCCTTTTACATTTTCTTTTTTTCTTTGCCTGACGCTTTAATATCCATCGTCGCGTCGCTTTGACGTCGCGCCAGCATTTAATCACTTTAGAAATCACGGTACACACTATCTTTGAGCTTGTCTCTTTACAAAGACTCCTACCCTTTGTTCATTTCTGGCTTTGTCAAAAAGACTCGTGGAAATTGTCTCGTGCTAAAAGTACTCGATCCCTAAGGATTGCATCGATCTCTCTCAATCTGCAATCTGGAGAATTGAACGTGCAAGGAAATGCAATTCAAAGGTGATATCGATACCGCGTGCATCTCTCTTCGGCAAATTAGTAGGTAACCTATCCCACAACCACATGGAATGCTGGGACCAGACCTGAAACCTGAATATCTTGGTGCAGAAATATGTGTTCACATGGTGGATGAAGGATTGCCGGTATGTCAAGGCTTTCGACTTCTCCACCGCGGGATCGTCTGTTTGTGGAGAATGCTGGTGTTTCATACATATTTCTGAAGAGATGATGAGAGAGGAGGAGAAAAGTCGAAGAAACGAAGAGAACCAGGCGCAAAATGCGATGTAATGAGCAGGTTGAACCAGGTACTAAATTACCAACCGTGTGTCGCGTGGCACTCCTACGCTCTCACTAAGTGTACTTGTGCATGTGATGGTACCTACTTACTTGTTCCTGGAAATTAGCTACCTGCGTCTCAGCTGGTGAACTCGTGTACGGTATTTTGATCGCGTGTCCTAAATTGAAAAAAACGATCTTTTCACCACATAGTTCAAAGATGGATGAACCGAGCTTTCCATCATGACAAGACCATGCCGATGCAGAGATCAGTTGATTGTTCAATTTTTGGTATTATGTACCGAAACTAATTCGAAGTGGAAGAAAGTAATTAGTAAGTGGTACCCATGTTTCATCAGTGGGATAAACTAGCCAGGTTTCCCAGACGTGAGAATTTGCGACGTCGTTGGAGAACCGAAAGTGAAACGAGCCTCTTCACGAAACTGTGGTATAAGCTGGTTATTTACTTTTACTCCCACGTGCTTTTCCGCCATTTATAACATTGGAGCGAGCTGAATTTACGAATGAGGCTGCAACAGAAAGGCGGGATTTGAGAAACGAGAGACTGTATAATAAATCTACTCTTAGGCGTGGTAGCAGGAACGGAATAAAAAAAAACACCCGAAATTCTCCGCTGTTGACTGTTTGAGCAATTTCGTAAGCAGCTTCAACCGAGACTTTATATCATTTCTTCCAGTACTAAAATTCAAAATGGTCATCACAAGATGAATTGATATACGACAAGAATGATTCATTTGTCTTCAACGATACCATTAGCATAGTACACCGTTCATCTCAATTCACTCAGTTCGGGGCGGATAGGTATTTGCCAGAGTGATTACACTCGCTAAACTTCGTGCGAAAAGTTAAGTATAGGTGTCAATTAGACTTTGGCAACTTGCCTACAACGCTCCATTGTTGAAGGTTGGATTTCAGCTGCCAATCAGAGCCTCGACTCTGCTCCTTCTACTCAATTGAGTACCTCGACCTATCCAGTTATTGATCTAAACGATTGTTCTTTCTACATACAAGAAAAAACGTTCGCCAGTTGCCCACCACGAACTGAACCGCTTCGAGGTCGGTTAGAACTCTAAGTTCTGAATCAAGTTTCATCAAAGTAATGCCTAAGTTGTCAGAAGAGTAGAAGAAACGAAATAGTTGATCACATTAAATGGTGGATAAAAATCCTTGTCTTCTCTTCTCGTTTTCCCTGACAATGTGGTGAGGATGATTGTCCGCTCCAGTGGGCATGTTGTCATTCGTATATATTAGGTCTTAATTACAACCCAGGAAATACTTACTTACCTTCTCGGTTCCATTCCGGGTCCCTTACGCGACCCGAAATAACCGAGAAGTTAGAAAAGCGTTGGGGTGAATAAACTGAATCGATTTCCATGGACGTACTTTAGATGCAAATTCCTTCCACATTCAGTCACTGCAGCACATTAAGATTCAAATAAGCCAGTTTATTTTTCCCACCCCTGTCATCCCACTCCCACAATCTCATGCGGTAACAGCCCACCATTTTATAATGTACGACCTTCCCTAGTGTCAGTGGTAGGTCTTGTAGTTCCTGGATTCAAATTCTCAATCCGTTTAATAAATTCCAAAATCTTATACTACCGATCACGTATTCTCTCCAGCCTCCCTCCGCATCCATACACGTCGCATGGTTAATAATGTTCCGTTCGTGAGGGTTCGGACTAGCTATCTCTCTCACACGTCAATCTAAATAATTGCTTTAATGTGGATAGCCGTGTAGTGTCCGTACCGCGAAAGGGTTCTTCCTCAGGGGAATATCCATTCTCATACCGTCATCCGTCCGACCTCAGCCTCTGAACCAACCTGCGTACAATGACTTCCGGATTGGTACTTAGTCGCTCGTTGGATCAATTTCACGTGATCCTACAATGCGAGCCTGGTGCTAAAGTGAGATGAATGGACCACACTCCAATTTCCATACAACATCCATGACCGTTGGAGGAACTGTCACGTAGTTTTATTTCTCTCCGTTACTTTAACCATCTCCGGTTTCAGGAGGGTACAATGGGTCTATTTGTACAGCTATTTGCATAGTCACATTGAGATTAATATAGGGGGACGTTTCGGCTTCTTGAAGATGATTTCTGTAGTTGTGGCGGCGTCCCTCAGCAGTCAGACAGACGTGTATAGAGGCAGACTGGGGAGCGTGTTGTCTCGTTAATTATTTATCACTCCATCAAGTTCGTTACCTCCAGGCAAAGTGGACTCTCGATGAATATTTCAATTGTTTCAGGCCTCGAGTGCCTCCTCTCTGACTCCCTGACTGCCTGTCTGGCGCTTATGTAACCGCATAGGAAATCAGACGCGGAACGTTCATGACCGTCGTGTTTCTTGTACAATTGAGAGACTTGAATTTAATGGGGTAGTGGAGTATGAATCTGTTGAAAGTATAAGATATTGACCAGAATTTGTATATTCGGTAGTAATGCTAATACCGCTCGTATGTAAATCTGATGAGGGGTGAGAAAAAAAAATGTAAATACCTGTCTGAGGATTATTTTTTATTGTCTTCATTATTAAAATCGTAATAACGTTCTCAAGTACCCTACCGTCTCGTAAATATTTATCTCCGCGAACTTTTTTCCCCATCTTTTATGGATTTAGCGTGGAATTTTTTGTTTCTCATATTTTCGTTCTGAAAAGGAAAGGAATTATTATTAGGATCTGCCTCGTTTTCCTTCACCGAGATGCCCGAGGCTCAGATTTGTTTCGTTTTATTGAAACAAAATGTAACTTTTGTAAATTGTGTCTATTTTTTGCATTCTATCGTGCTTTTTTGCACTCCGTGCTCTTTGAATGATGGAATTTCGAAAATTCTAGTGACAAACGCGTCGCAAGCTCCTGCGTGAGAGTATTTATCCCTCGTGTCGCCCCTTCTGTCACGCCAACCCCATCGCTGCTAAAGCATACACGACCCCAGTACAGCACGCATGATATTTGTGGAAAAAATCAAATATCCGTCAACGTGAAATTACCCTGTAATTCGTTCGTATATATTGTGCGCGTTACGTGAGCGATTCACTTGATTCAAGTGTCAACACCCCCTCATACCATACAAGTTAGTCAAGTTTACACGGATCAGTATGGGGTCCCTATTTTAATCATTACCGGATGCATCCATATAAAATTCGCGAGGGTATAGCGGATATTTCCACGAAATTTCACCCTCGGTTCCTCTAAAGCTTCGTCCAACAAAAGACCACCTTTATAAAGTTCATCTGAAAAAACCTGATAGTCTGCACCGCGAAAACAACCCTCCGCCTGTCACTAGCATGTGTCTTTCTCAATGAGGTGATCAGTGTCGTGAAAACTGAAAATCTTGGCAACTAACTAAGATTTTACCTAATTGGAAATCGATTCGTCTCTTTCGTCAGCAAATAAAGTAACCAATTATAATTTTGTTACAGACATTCCAACACTGGAACGACATGGGAACAGCCTTCTAAAACTGGTGAGAATACTCAGCAATTCATCATCAAAAAGCACGAATCAGAATAGTTGGTCTCTTTTAGAACATTATTTCGCATGTATATTGTCTGTGATTTGAAACTGCAGGTGGTTGAATGAATTTAATGATTTTCTATATCGCCTAGGGGAAGTTTGGTTCGTTGGTCATTGTCGCGAGATTTTTTATTAAACCTGGATTTTATGTAGCCACTTGGTCGCCTGGGGTCTGAACTTGGTGTGTTTCTTAACGAAGTTGGCGCTTGAAGATTGGCTCGATCTAGCTAACTGCTTCTTTTATATTCCTTCATTCGTTTACTCGCAATTACGTACCACATCCGATTTAGACTCGAAGTTAGCTAGTGAAGCACTTCATAGTTTTAACAATTAGGTATATAGAAATCGCCAGGGGGAACGAGATCCGAGTATCCTAATTGGCTATGCTAGGGAGAAAATGGTTCAGCTTTTTTCATTTCTTCTTTCTCATTGTTCACTTTTTTTTTTTTTAACATTTTGCTGCCGCACAGTGTTCGGGACGAAAAAGTTAAAAGTTCGTCCTCCGATCCTTAGTGCTACTTCCATCGGTATTAACGTTTTAATTAAAATCTATAATAAACTTAAGTAACTTTGGCCAGGAAAAATTCCCTGTTCGCTTGCCCTGGGTTGTTAAATTCGTTCAAACTTTTTCGCAATATACTCTCTTTTCATACCGAATAGAGACTTTTTCTTTTTCTCATGCATGATCGTTTCATCTCAAGATTTATGCTGCAGCTACTCCTCAAGTATCCCAAGCTACGTTATTCACTCGAGCATAATTAATTTTTGGAACTGTCAAGCAAGCTGAAAGTTGAACAGAAACTTTTCAAATTCTTGAACCGTCTTTTCAAACAATTTAAACTTCAGTGAAAAATGTGTGTTGACTAACACATGTGTTGAGTGAAAATATGACAATATTTTAACGCAATCGACGGTTGCTCCACGCTCCACTGCCGCCATTTGATAAGTGGACAGGTCATGTATTAATTAGGAGATAGGAATTGATACTTTGGTTCAGTGATGCTGGAACTTCACATGAAAGCGCCTTATTGTACTCGGCTCAACGTTAACAATGCCAATTACTGTTTATTGAGCTTTGCCTGCACCCCGAGAACAAAAGCGTTGGTATAATTATTGCTAGATTTCGTTATCACCGAGCTCAACGACCCTTCATTTTGAGAGGACTGCTTTTGTGCTCATCAAGTAACGACCCTCATCGTCACTGTATGAAGAAACGTAAACGCAATACAAAATTTCAATACTCGTTTCAAGGGCGGACATAACAGCCCAATGAAAAATGTAAAGTACTGACACTCCCGAAGGTCGAACTCGGAATTGACGGTGAAATTAAATTTCGAAAATTCCAAAATCTTGATTCATGAAAGAATGAAAATGAAAATCGTCGGTGTTTCACGAGACCAGAGACAGTCCAGGGCGCTTTTCATCCCTTGGCCTTTGATATGAGTCGGAAATTTCTTCACGTACGAATTACGGAACGCTTAGTCGAAGGGTGGGTGCGTGCGTTGTTGACCGACGATAGCCGTACAATTGGGATATATTTTTAGAAATAATTACACGAAATTTCTGAGCGAGGAAAAGGAGAAAATTTTTTTCCTCATTCTTTATCCCGAGCCTTACTTCCGTTCAGACTGAGTAAGTATGCCTGCCCTTGTTTGGCCTTACGGCGCGTGGGTCATCGCTGCTGATCGATCTTGAAACGAAAATAATTTCCTCGAAACTGTTTATTTTTGGACGTTGATATTGATGAATTTTTTCGAGGTTTTCATTGCTTTCATTTTCTCAAAGCAGTGGAAAATCTCTGTTTGCTGAAGGGTGTAAAGAAACAACGTGGGCGACCTCTTTGAAATATTCTGATTCTGGAAAACAAGCTTTTATTCAAGCAAATAACGAAGATACCAGCACTCATAATATTTCTCCAAAAATAAATATATTCAAAGCACGCAAGCTTTCACTTCTTTTGATTCCCTTCCATATTCGTTTCTCTAAAATCACCTTAACAAGCACGAGCCACGGTAAATTATATATGTGATGTAAAAAAAAGCTCACGGTTTTCACATCCTCGTCTCTCTAGCCGCTAGCGTAGTATCTTTGACTCTATATCCGAGCGTGATTCGAGCTTATCCTCGTAAAATCTGGTGGAATATAGCACGTTCCGTCGATAATCACGAGCACAGCACATGAATACGTACAGTCGATGTTAAAAGGTATTCCCTTTATAGTTTGAAGCGTCTTCGAAAAGCTCAGTGCGGTACCGCGCCGAGCACCTGATGCTCAGAAAATGCTTTAACTGCGGATATACCACGAGTTGTAAAACGCAGGATTACGGATTGCCTCGTAAATCAACACTCTCACAGCTCTGCGAGAAGTTAGAATCATGGAATATACCACATGCATCAGGAAGCCGTAGAAACCGGACATGACTCGAACAAATCATTCCGATGATTTATCGACTAATAATCACAAGCTTGGAAAACGTGGTATACGATAGTATCGCAAGATTCACAGACAATAGATTCTTGTCTACCTCCCTTCTACATTATCATCCCCATGCATCGTCAGGTTCCCCGAATTCATCGAAAATTGATAAATTTTTATTCGATGATAAGAGAAGCAATGTGCCAACTTTGTGCTTCAACTTTGTAAAACAAAGCTCGAGAAGGAAGAGAAATATATTGGTTTTGATAATCAAATCTGCGAGTTGAATCTGCAATATCTCTATCAGGGAAAGTATAATATATTCACCGACGGTCGAAGAGATTCGTTTGAAATCGAAAAAGTTTCAACTGCTGAAAATCTCAGGAACTTAGACACTCGTATAACCGATAGACAATCAAAGTCGAAAGAGAGAAATTGAACCGCAAAGAAATTGAGATACTTAGTTGGAAGAATCAACGAATATTTCCGGGCTTTGAGTGCCGCAAGCGGTCCAATCCATATAATCCACCTGCCTACGTTGTACATACGAAGAACAATCACACAGAGCTCATGGAATTCTGTGGGATGTCTGAGGTTATTTGGTACAAGCCTGGATGCCCAGACCTCAGACTCTGCACAGTAGAAACCGTATAACTGAACGGACCGTCGAATTCTGATCTTTCGAGCAAACAGCCGAAAGGCTTTAGCGCACGTGCTCAGATTGGTCGAATTTGTTAGGAGTGTATGATCAGATAAAAGGTTCACAGATCCGTATGTAAAGGCTGCTAGCTATCGACCCCACCTCGCTTCCAAACGTTGTACCTCCTTCTTTTACTCTAACAATGAAACAAGCATTCGCGATCCAAGACCGAAGACGAGGAAAATGTTGAACAGTCAGAAAGTTTCTTGGTCACGAAGGAAATCGTTTTCCAGGATAATCACAAATGAACTTATTCCCTCTCTGCAGCAGAACAATAAATTCATGTGAGGAAACTTTTTTCTGAAATTTTCGTGTCAGAAAGGAGAGAATTACAGTGTTAATATTGGTGTTGAATTATGTTCACGAGCTGCTGTGCATGGGAAATTGGATTCAGAATCGGTGTTGATAACAAGTTGCATTAATCAGTAGTATATCATGGCAATATTTCATATTGCATACCGCACAGTGAGGTAACGTGGTTACCATGGTCTTTGCAAAACGAGAGAGAAAATCACCCTAGATGCGTGGCGTCCCGTGGATGCGGTATTCTGCGGCACTCTCTACGCCGCCATGTTGGTTTATCGATTTCACGTTCACCGCCCTCTACTGCCCCTTTTTGCCCCTTCCGCCACCCTTGACACCCTTATACACCCTCGCGTAACCCCTCTGCACATTCTAACAGTGCCTTATCCACGCTTCTTACACGTCCTTCACAGTTTACATCACACCAATAGTCTGGCAAAGTCGGGCGTACGCGACACCTTTTTTGTGTTACAGCATAAGAAAAATACTATCATTGCGCCTCGTGTGATCATGAATCACATTGCAAGGGTAGAGTGACTCGATACATTTGTAAATGATTTGTGAGTTTGTTTCACTTGTAACCCTGAACCTTGCGTACCTACTTACTGATTACTAATACTATTCCTGAATGAAAGAATCCGGAGGAATTTTGTTAAGGGTGATGAGGAGCTTTTGCAGGCCTCGTTGGCCAATAGGAAAAGGGACACTGTTGAGTTTTCAGAACTGGTTTGAAGTGATTTTTGGAGCATTAAAACTTCGGGAGTTCAGTTTCGGTACGAAGTAACGTTGTTATACGCTCAACTGATTAACATGAGGCGACGTTAGCTAACGGCACCCGTCATTAGCGTGATATTGTGCGTGTTAAAACTCATTAGGGTACGTTTGAAGTCGCGATTAACAATAAATTGAGCCTATATGCACGAATAGGGCTCCGAGGCTCGCTGGGAATCATTAGATGATGAATAATTAATGAAGTAGATTTAATGTGGGGTTAATAACAAGCGATTAATCCTCTTTCGTCGAGTTCATGATATGTTTTTCGAGCTTATATCGATTCCGCTGGAAGAAGTTCAAACCCTTTAAACTCGGCTGGAGCTGTTCGTTTCAGTTCAGTAGTAATTAATCGAGCTGAGTTCCTTTTTTTCTGGTGATAGCTGCTCTCCAAACTCTGGAACACCACGAATTGCCTGGGCTAGAAAGTTTCGGGTTCAAAAGCGTAGGGCAGCTGTGCTATGCTACCCGAAAAGCCACCCTTTAAATGGACTGGTGCACATAATACGAATGCAAACAAGACTTGAACCGAGCCTGGAGCCGTTTCGGTCAACATTTTACCTCCATTCAATGGCTGCGGAAAAACAAAACAGCACAAAACTGGATGTGGAGGGAAAAAGAAAAACGGAGGTCGAGGCTGGCCCTCATTACCGCCTGCATGTCGTGTTCACGTTCAGACCAATGGGCAATGAACCTTGCCTCTGTAATGACAACCTGCAAACACGGTCGGAATTTAAAGAATTCTCGGTAATTTTTAATTTTCAGTACAATCGAATTTTCTTTTAGAAATGTTGTATTCGATAGACCGCAGTTTGCAAAGTTTGACTTATTATCGAATAGTACACGGGTGGTTATTTCTTGGTTCACATTCATTGGAAAACGATAGGGATTCCGATTCGCCAATATAATTGTGAGTGATGCTGATCGTAGCTATGAATTTTACTGCAAACAAAGTGCGGAGCGCCATGATCCGTGGAAATCAAACATGCGTAAATATCGTTAGGTATGTGTAATTGGTGAAAATGTGGGAACACCCATGCGTGAGTTTATTCCCTCATACGTACAATAACAATAAACAATAATGTTTACGAGTCAGGAATGATTTTCTGCATTGCCAGTGCCAATATCCAATAACGCATGAAGAAATACCGACAATCGAGTGACAAACTGATGCACGGTTGTTGTTTCATGACTGAATCAGACCAGCTTGCCAATCGATCCATAAGCGTCGGTTCAAAATATTCCTCATAATTCTCAATGACTGCACGTTTTTTCTGTCAAAAATTGAAAAAAATGAGTAGAACACGTAGGTTAATGACATACTTGAGACGGAAAAAATTAACGATGCTTTTTTACCACCGAATATAATCTAGTGTTGCAAAGCAGAAAAAAAAAAAAATTAATTTTTCACAAATTAACTCTGGAATGTATTCATGACGTCGTTATAATCGCGTTGATTGCTTCCGGTCGGTATGTAAATTTGGACTGTTGGAACTCTTGCGAACGCAGAAACTCATTTTACAGGTGAAATTTGTACGTCCACGAACTCATCCAAAGTACTTCCGGCAACACGTAGCAATCAAAATTCATCAAATTAGATAATTTGGTGAGGTGGGAATGAATTGACTTTTCATTCGCACAAATCAGAAGCGACGATTATGGCCATGTTGCAATACAAAATACTTCAATTCCGATCAGTATTCACGGTTTTTGCTAACTCAAACCGTTCAGTCGTCGTGATTTCACGTGGCAAAAACTATTTCTTTAAAAATCAGGGTCATTTCGTGCAGGACGATGAATAAATCGCTCGCTGAGCTTGTGATAAATGACAAGCCTGAACTTCTGTTTCCACTTCGACTTCTACCTCGAACACTACGAAGTTGTCGTGGTATTCGTGTAGAGCTGCCGCAAGATTGATTATTCCCATCACAGCTCTTCCAGCCTACCCTGACTCCCATCTCGTACTTTTTCACTTTGAACCTGAAGCTAGTTTGTTTGACTTACCATCGATTAAACTCGGTAACTTATCTAAAGAACGTAAACTTCGCACTGTTTCTACCAGCTCGTCGCTTTCCAACACCTTCCCGCTAAGATTACATCCCTTTCCGATTTTCTTATCTGGCTTTCACCGAAATTCCGGCAAAGTATCTATCGCCAAACTCCGATAGTGATACCTTCAATCTTGTTGAATCTATCGGCACATCCGAGGCCGATGATATTCCGTCACGGTGAGTAACTTCAATTTTGGAGTGATGAAGCTCCGCTAATCGCGGTATGGCGTGTCTCACAGCGACAAACTCGGTTCAATCTAAGCCCGCTCAATCTGCCCCAACCAACCTCGTACCAACATCCAGGTGATCTATGGATCGTCGGAGTCAAATTGCAAGATATTAGAAACCAGGTTTTCGCCTAAACCCCACCAGGAACACTTGTGCCAGTGGTTTAATATTCGTCTGATAAAGGAGCAGGAACATCTCAATATCTCCGAGTCCTTCGTTGTCAGGCACACTCAGCTTTGTGTGCGCGTATCAGTCACCCTCACAATTTCATATCGACGTTTCGCTTTCATCTTGTCGTAAAACTCACCAAGAAGGTCGTAGAAATTGGGGAAAAGGTGGCACGACTCTTTTCAGCTGTAGATTAGAAGCTTCGAATATCCTGAAAGCATATTGGTGTCCCCCTCTAGGCAACGATGTACATCACGCCAGAAATAGTAAATTGTCTGGCGAGTGCGAAAAGTAGAGCATTCACAACCTGTGCATGCGCCGCATCTTGTTTGAATGATTTTTCATAGATTTTTGGTCCTAGTATTGTCGTTTATGGGATTAGAAATGAATCAGCGTGGGAGTAATGCGCGAGCAACGGGGGAATCTCATAACTCATGGACTTTGCCTGAGCTTGAGTGCCTGTAATTTTGGGCCGAGTGAAATTCTGGCTGTTAGGTGACTTGCGTTGATGCATACCGTGACTTTGCAAGCTCTACTCAATCGTCGGAGAATAATTCCTCTAGTTTGTAGAATAATAGTGGAATGTATTTACTTGAGGAACTTTGTTTTCTCCTCCATAAATAATAACAATTATATTTACGAATAACGGTCTCGCTAAAAGGGAATGAAGAGAAGAACTGCGGGGGAGTTCGGTACGTGAATAAAGTCAGGCAAGGGTAGCCGAGATACCAAGAGAATGGCGGGGAGTGTTTATTAATTAATGAACCTGGTGCCGCATGACTTGAATCCCAAGTAGTTCCCGGATCTCCGCGTTATACTTGGGGTCGTGAGGATCAGAAGGGTAGGCAAAAGGGAGGTTAGGCTTCCGACGAGGCTTTGAGGGTGAATTCCGCCCCCGCTAGCTCGATCAATTGATCGTCATCAGCAACGCGATGATGCTCCAGATTCTAGATTCGCACACGCATAGCACAAATTTTTCCACCTGGATGTTGTTCATCCACAAGCGACATGAGGAATTCGATTATCATGAAGATGGAACTCTTCTACTTCTAGAATAAATGAGAACAGGGGCATCGCTCGAACAGTGATCGCAAACTGGAAAGAAAGCCTTGTGGTATCATTCATCATACATCCGTTTCATTATGGAACGAAATAATTCTGCTGCAGAGGATATTGTGGTTTTTTCTGTTTGTGTTCTCATTAACGTCGGGATATTTCTCTAATTAATTAGAGTTAGGGGAACGGATGAACTGAACCTGGTTGCAGTCTCGATGTTATATAGTTATAACTCTGTTACGTGATTGCACAACTGAATATACTGCAGGTATTGTGAAGGATCTGGAATTCATGGTATGAATTTGCGTTACTTGGAATAATCCCATTATCTTTTAGCCTTCTTTATGTACCGTGCCATCAGGACTGCACGTCATGGTCTTCTGCAGGATCGCAAGTCCCTCGATTTCATCGAGGATCGATTTTGAGTCTTTTCATTCTGTTGTCAATGCTGTTAACTTCTGTATAAATTTGTCAGGCTTTACCGCGGATTAGAAGAAGCTTAAAATAACGTGATGAAATCAAGCTTCGTAAAACTTGGAGTAGATTAAAAAATTCAACATTGAAGTGAATTAATACTATTTTTTTTTTTATTGTCTTTGTTTCAGGTGAGTTCAGACCCCTACCAGAGATTCCTTGTTCCATTTGATCAAAGGAAAGCAGTAAGTAGCAAGCAGCAATTCCAGGAAAGGTCTCATCAATCTGAACCGCCTACGACTCTCTGAGAGTATATTACCTCTCTAGTTAACTTGAGACAAACCGTTGAACACGGTGCGTATCTCCTCGGCGACAATCTCTATACCCTTAGCAAAGTGCTGCCACGTGAAGTATTCAGCAGTATTACTGATATCAGTCGAAGTTAAATACCTAATCGACTCAAGGTGTAAGTTAAAAGGTCAGAAAAAATGTCCTCTTGACTACTTCGGGTCACAAAACTGGAATTGTAATGGAAACTGCATTCAGATTTCGCTGTTGGAATGAGATTCTAGTTTATGTCACTACCACCGATGCACCGACAATTTTTCGTTTATAAATTATTATAGATGCTCTACTGTAAAGTCTGGCTTTGGTCACACACGTATTTCGAGGTATAAGGGTAAGGAGCTTAGGAAGTTGTCCAGATCTCGATTCACGTTGTATGTTGGGTTTACCCTTCTGCGGTCGTCGCCATCTTGATCCCGGAAATTCAAGCAATAGCATCAAGATTTTCAGGAAGATGCCGTTGATCGTTTTTCGGGGAGTATTTAATCATCAATCAGCGAAGATTCTTCCATGTATTTTCTACCACTTCTTCTTCTCAACTTCGTCTACCACGGATGCTGTCAATACCTTTTCGCTCACGAGTCACGGCGAACATTCAATCCGGTTAAATTTGTAATCCGTGAAAATTGCACCAGGTTGACGTCGCTCGTTTCTCCGGATTTGAAAAGGGGAACCAATCGCACCGTAAGATTGGCCCGGTAGGTAAAGTGGTCAGTTTGAACTCCCGCAACGTATACCACAAATTGCAAGGTTAAAGTTCTAGTGGTTGGCTCGTTGTCATCAATTCTTAGTTTAATTCCGTTTCGCCCAGACTCTGCATCGGGGTTCGAAACCCAAAGCACTTCGTTCCAATTATAATAATACCCCAAATGGGGATTCTCGAGATTCTGAAAGATAAAACCCTCATCCGTCACTCAATTCTATGCCAGCTGAGTCGATTTTCAAACGTCACGTGCATCTGAGGCGTCAAGGATTCGAATGGGTTTATATATAAATCGAAGTACTCAGAATCTTGCACTTGCTTCGCTTCTATATTTCCAGTGACAGCCGCCCCGAGTTGGGTTCTGGATTTCCACACGTATCAAGGATCGATGTACGAGGCTGAAATACATGAGATGATCGACGGAGGAAGGAAGGAGACTTTTTTCCCCGAGTGTAACATCTAGCAGGGATGAGCTCTGGCCTCTGATGCTTTTATCCTCTGATACTCTCTGATACTGAGTTCAAGTCATATTTTTTCGCTCGTCGAGCTGTCTGCGGCGAAAGAGAATTGATGACAACTTCAGCGCCTGAGGTTTTACATGTAGACGAGGTCGATCGATGCCTCAGAATTCACTCAACGGGTCAATGACTAGAACTACGTAATCTTTCTGAAGTGCGAGTGTCTCCCCTGGGACGAATCAACACTCGACAATTTTTATGTAACAAGTATAAATCACGTCCATAATTCAAGGGTGGCGCGGAACGAAATAAGGAAAGTGTCAGCTTGAATAATCCGAGTGCGAAAATTCCTGGCATGATTTCAACATGCATCGCTATAGAACAGGAGAGAATAAGAGTATCAGACAGATAGCTCAAGTGGCCAGAGGCCAGAGATGCCATCATTAATACATTCGAACCATTCGTGCAAATTGTTTAAGGAGAGAGAATTTCAGACGAGCGATAAAATCGCTCTTCAAAATTGGTACGATTTGTCCGTGCGGGATTTCTCCCAGCTATCTGGCTTTACAGCTTCGATTTGCACGTGGAGCACGCTCTTTCTTCAGATTCCGTGAAAAATTATCCATAGAACTATAAAATTGTAAAACGGATCACCAAACGGATCATCACCAAACTCGACCAATTCTGGACCACAAGACAGTCGCTTCTTCGGTTTTGACTTACATACTGCGAGTAAAAAAAAACCCGCTATAGACATCCGTACGCTCGTCTAGGTGTAATGCATTCATATATTGGCATATGCGGACGAAACCCTCAGCCAGATTTACCTTAGCTGGAAAACATGAAACTGGAAAAACAAAAATGTCGTATAGCACCTTCTGCTACGCGCCAGCAGACGCCGGAATCCAGCCGGGACCTAAAACAGACGGAGAAAATAGACGAAGAAAACATTCTGTACCCAGAGGGAGGAAAATGGTTCCAGTAAAAGATTGAACGTGGGCTTTCTACACACAATTTAAAAAGGGCCAATAATGCTGCCCCCTGCTGCTCTTAATTTTTCAGAATTCATACTAGTGATAAGCCAACGTCCACTTGGGTTTTCTCTTGAACTCTTGGTATTCGTCCCCTTGCGGAGAAAGTACAAGACCAAAGCCAAAGCAAGACCTTGACGATTCGGAGAAAAGACCGAACTGCAAAATTTGACATTTGGACATTTTGCAGTTTTGCTTCTCAAATAATAGCTTCCCACAATCAGTTTCACAATGACCGTTACATCACCCTTTTCGATCCTTCAGGCAAGACCAAGACCAGGGCTTTCATGATCTTGATCAATTCTCTTGGCCTTGGTTTCGCGCATTCCCAATTCATGCTGAAATTGTATCGTGATAGGTGATTCCGATTCGTCGGTGTTGGTAAGTGGCGTTCTGGTAATATCGGAACGACGTTACGACTACCAGAGGAAATTGTGGATAGGGAAACGCGAGACTCATCCCGGGCCGTTTAACTAACATGACTGCGCTAACCGCAGGGTTGGGTGCTGCTTGAAATCCGCCTCTTAACTCATAAGACACGTCAAAGTGCTCTCAAATTATTACTCGACTGGACTAGAACCGAGCGTTATCCCGTGTAGAAATTGTATTGTGGCCCCAGCCGGGTCCTAAAAATCATTGCCAGATCACAAAGCGGGGCCAGGCCTGGTTGAACTATGGCAGCCTGTTAGGGGCCCGGCCAAATGTTCCAGTTTTAGATACGGCGCCAGGCCAGGTGCTAATCAGGCTAGCAGTTATTGCCCCTGACTTGCGCCACAATTTCTGCCACGACTGTGCCCGGACTGGCAATATTTATATGAACCTAGTTGTTTTTGATAGGTTAAATTGAAATACGCCGTTTTTATTTTAAGTTGACGGTTAAATATTTATTACTCTACCATCATTAAAATATACAAATTTGAAAAAAACTGACGAGTATCACAATATTTTTCTTAAACAATAAGAACATTACAAGTCGCAATCGGTTTTTTAAAACAATAAGAATATTACAAGATAGATGTTGATTATTGAAAAAAAATCGTTACATTGAATACTTAACACCACTTTCCGTTATTACAACTATATATAGATAGTACTGACTTTTATTTCTGATTTTTTTTTAAAGTAACAAAGTAATAAGGTACTTCAGTACTTCACAATGCTTTATCGCTATAATAATAGTTATTGCGGACACAACACCTTTGTTAATAATAAAAAATGAATATTTAGTTTTCGAAGCTCTGATCATGATAAAAAATATGTATACATATACATTGATGAAAGACATTGATCAAAGCCCACTGATTTCAGTAAGCAATGGACTACCACTCTTTCAATTCAGTTCTGAAGGAGTTCTACAAAATATATGGATAATTCATCGATTACTGAAAAACAATCTTGGAACTCTGTTCCGTATCAAGATTTGAAATCCCATTGGTTAATCATTTTTTCATTCAAAGTAGATCTATACACTGCACTATACACTGCGTAGCATGAAGTAAATTTAGATCATTGTTCGATGAGCTTCGCTGTTCGTCCAGTAGTGATTCAAGTTCAAGTACTCCGGATTCGGGAAAAATTTGACAAAATTATTTAAACAAGTTAAGGGGAGACTTCGGTGAAATTTTTGCCAATAATAGGTTTTTCAATTCTTACAATATTGAAAAGAGGTGTATGAAAAATCCTTCCAGCAGTTTTTCAATAATGGTAGTATCTTTGAAACAAAATTTCAGCCTCCTGCGACCACAGTTCAGACGCAAGGAACCTTGCGGAGAAGATGTCGCCCACCGCTGCCAAAAATTCCTTGCGGTTATATTTTCATCGCAGGAGTCTGAAATTTTATCCCACAGCCGATAGTACCATACCATTATTGAAAAACTGCTGGAAGGATTTTCTTATACGACCCCTAATAGCGATTTTCAAAATATCACCGAAGCCTTCCCTTAAGATGAAGAAATTTGCAGGAATGTAACGAAACACTAATGAAAACTGCTCGAGTACCTTGTGTGATGGAGGCAGTTTCCAAATTTATACCGATAGGTACTGTATCTTGTACAACGATATCTGACGTGAAGAGTCAAAGGTGGTTGTAGAAGTCGTCGCGAGTAGCGACGCAGGTTCTCCCGATACTTCTGATGCTGTTGACTTTGCGGATTTTGATGCTTAAAATATCCATAAAAAAAATGTATCATTGATCAGAGGGAATAACTATCAGAATAGGTCCTAACACAATTCAAGCTGCACTGTGACTCCTTGTCGAAATTATAATATTGGGACACAATAAATGGGCAAGAGAGCGGCAACATTTTATTTTTAATATTAATGAATTTTGATGATTAGTATTCTCGAATTTTTGGTTCAGGTTCCGACATCTGCAACAATAATTCATAAAACATGTAACAACTGAACAATAGCTTATTAACTGCACTTATTTTTAGGTTAGGTTATACACGCATATCCAGAATGCGTAAGATTTCAGGTTTTCCGAAACTAAATTGTAATTGCAGAGTACTTGCAGCTTGTTTTTTTGAGCTAAGTTACTGGCAATATCATTGAAATCTACTTACTTTCACGAAAATCGACGTTCTCCGGTCCCCTCGTTCGTTGATAATAGTCACAATGTTGTTTCCCACTACCGGCAGCATGTCCCTAACATAACCTCCAAACGATCACGTGGAATAGCGGCGCGCGAATTTGAATTGTGATAATAAAATATTTGAGAAATGAATGATAATCATTGTTTTCGGGTTCATGCCGATAATTTGCAAGTGTTAGAAACCACCGAATATTTCGTGTAATTATCGACATTAAAATTCCGAGATACATCCGTAATTCGGTAATCAGAAAAATCATAATGGTAAATTATGTCTACAATAAGAAAGACCATTTTCGTAATAAAATGCCATGTTTGTGAGTACAAATGTAATTTATATTTAGTAGTAATTGAAAGAACCAACTTTTTTTTAAACATTTTTAAATTTGTGATTTGTCATTTGGATTATTCCAATTATGAATCACATTTGTAGTTTGTAAATGGAAATATTCGTTACCACTAATTACATTTGTAATTCGAAATTTTTGAACCTCTAATTACATTTGTAATTCCGATTTTCAAAATCACTATAATTATATTTTTCGCAAGCCACAAGTTTACCCGAATTATTCAGTCCTGGTTTTAAGGCAGGCCACGATAGCGCCTGTTCAGGACCCGGACAGTAGTGCAAGTTTGGCGAGCCACAAGTTTGCCCGAATTATTCAGTCCTGGTTTTAAGGCAGGCCACGATAGCGCCTATTCAGGACCCGGGCAGTAGTGCAAGCTTGGCAAGCCACAAGTTTGCCTCATGTGGCCCATTTCAGTCTTAGGGCATGCCACGACAAATTTCTACACGGGATTTGAAAGCCACATTAGATGATTCCCCGCTAATGAACTCAGGAGCCCGGGAGCCAAGAACTGAAAGGCACAAGTTTCCTTGAATAGAATACCGTGAAAATTACTGATATCTCACTGCTGCACACCGCAAACTACCATTTAATGATTTCGGCAAATACGTAAAGGTATATGTCGATTTTATGAAAGCATTGTTCTTCGGAAAGTCGTTTGTCACAGACAATTAGCTTTATACTGCAACGCTTATCAGCTCCGCGCAGTTTTCTCGTAGCTCATTTCCGACCCCGCGTCTCACCGCCGCGCCGTTTGCGTCTACATCCTTCCTCCGCCTTGCTGAAACAGAGAATATTTTCATATTTTCATATTATACGTGTAGCTTCTGCACTTTTCTACCAGACTCGAGACCGGAAACTGAAATTCTGTTCTTCACATCAGTTGGATAAAATTCATACACGAATTGAGTTTGCGAGGACATCAATTTGGAAAATAGTTCGTCCCACATCCTGTCTAAACTTGACTCTCCTCTTCGAACGCTGAAAATTTGTGAATGTATGAGCGAAAGAGAGTCTGTCCTGAAACCTCTCGTCAAATCCCTCTCTTCTTGTTGATTTTTTTTCTTTCATTTTTCACCTGGAGTAGAATGGCAAGTAGTCGGTGACTTCGAGCACGGGTCTGACGTGGCTGCTCTCTGATTCTTTGGAAAAAAAAGGTGGCGGAAATTGCCGACGATAAAAATTCTTGTATCCCTAAAAAAAAAAACGAAAAGCTTTTGCATCGTCAGCTCCCAAGAAGGTCGTACACCAAACTTCCCTGGAGGAAATCCAATTCTGCAGACAGTTTCACCTCGCGCATATAAGTCAGTGCTAATGGTCCGGTGCTGTTTCATTAATTGAATGTAATTATACAGCACGAACTCTCCGGGGAGAGGAAAATCGTTGTAACTCATTTTGACTGTACGATTAATCTCCAACGTCGTAGCAAAAAAGCACCAAAATCCTCTCACCGTCAGAAAAAGCATTATTCCTTTCCTCTATGCATTAGATAGTATCTCATATCGATTAGAAATTATTAGGATAAAATCAACGATCGTCAAGTTCCTCAATAAATTTTCGCTATCGTTATACGAAACTTCTCTCCACTTAGTGTAATCGCAACGTTCCTCAAACCACTGGTACATCTTTTAGCGTAACAAGTGGAAGTCTGACAATGAGAAGACAAAGCCACTCGAGCCTTGTTGAATCATGCTTAGGATCCACTGGGTGACAATGAGAGGAGGCACGTGGCTCTGAGTCGCTACTCTTAACTGTAATCTTGAGCCCAGATGTCAGCGTCGAGGGCATGGCGCATCACATAACGTTTGAGGCGTCTAGGCGCCAGGGTGTGAAGGGAAGTGTAACGAGATTCTGCGGCGTTTTGCGACATCGTTGGTCGTCGTGTATATCGTCGACCCCACTTTTATCTATTACGAGAGAGAAATCCTCTTCCTAGAGAAATTGCTACGTTCCTTATACCTTCTACGTGCTGCTGAATATCTACACATCTTCCTCAAACAGTTTCTGAGCAAACTTTGTCTACTTCAGAGGATCTGAGGTGGTCGAGGTAAACGTCGTCACGGCAAACAATGAACAATCGTTTATGGAAGAAAATGACAAACTCCGCGTTTTGTTTCTGAATCGTCAAATTTTCACTTCACGGTGATGTAGCAACGGTCAGATTGTGTGCAGAGCTTCATCTGATTTCAGTACTTTGCTGGGATGAATATATGCCCCATGTGTAAATTCGATCTTAGGAAGATCACGGAATTTGCAAATAGATGTATCCTTTTGTTTTTTGATAAGGAATAGAATGACCCGTCACAGGTTCAATTCCATTGACGTAAAGCTGATGGAATACAGTGAAAACATTACACTTCGCAATCAGAACTTCTTCTTCTTCTTCTTCTTTGATTAGAAAGTGGCATGAGTTTTGCACCACTTGATATTTGTTGCGTGTGTCTGGTTCCTGAGGATGAAATGGATGTCCGCCCAAGCAGTCTATGTAAACGAAGTATGTAGTTATGCATATAACGGATCTCGAGGTTCGCCAGTTTTGAATTTACACTGAAGATTATGCTTCAGCATAGTGATGCGCGTGGTCGGTAGATGACGTGGGATAGCGTTAGGTATAAAGACAAAGATCGTTTTAGCCTCCTCATGCATATTTACTCCGGTGGCTGTGGCTCCTCTAGTCGCGTGCAAACATTGCCCACGGAAGGAAACAGCCCTCTACTCTATTTGTTTTCGACTATGTAGCCGACTAATTCACTGCCAGACAGACGTACGAGGAATGACGTATCGCGTATTCCCTGATACAAGTTCTGAGATCACGGGAACGCCCATTTCCCCTATCAGTCCTCTTTTTCTACGCTATATTCGTGACGCTGAAGAGAAAAATTCTATGAAAAGAAGAACAAAGGATTAAAGTTAGTGAATAGAGAGACGGATGAAAGAGAATCGTTGAATTCAGAGTTCTGATTCGTTCGGTTTGATTTTTGAAAGAAAAAACAAAACTTCATTGGGAGCTGGATTTCCTCTACATTACAGTGTATGTATTCAGAAATTACTACCTCCGGTGAAATATTAATGTTCCTGATGTATATCTCCGCCTCTCAGCATTGGAAATGTCTGAATAGAAACCGATGCGATGTTCTTTATGGTAGCATATACATCGAAGAGTCCTCTATGCCAGTTAGAGTACTCACAGACTGACTACTAATAGTACCGCGGGTATACTTTAATTCCTCTCTCGAAAGTTTGCATCGAGGTATATTTGGGATTAAATTGAGATCCCAAATTTGAACGAAACGAGTGGTGGTCTGAAATGGAACACACGCGGTGTGGAATTCTGTGGTTTGCAGAACCGTAATACACCTAACTCACTCAGACACGTGTATTTCGCAGAAACTGTACACACGACGTATTATGTACACTGCGATCAGGTTTCCTTTTGCCTCCGGGAGAACAGAGCAAGTAGTAACAGAGAGACAATCGACCAGGAACAATGACGAGGTAATTGACGGCTTGTTCGCTCAGTGTTCAGAGGATAACAGGAGGAAAGGATATCCTCGAGGTTTTTACAAATTCACTTTTCTTCGGAGCTAATTTCATTATTATAATGGCAATTTTGCGACTGCGGTAGCTTTTGATTGATTACTTTATATTTTATAACACACTCGGCACTGTGTCGCCTTCCAACGCACATTTCATTGCTACCTAGTCTGAGTGATAAATGCAAAACTCGTCCCTGCAGTTTTTATCATCGTAAAACGCAAGCCTTTAGGGTCTGGATACGCTAGGTTGATGCAAAAATCCTCCATTAGCAAGATTGAATATTAGGACTGACGAAAAGTCTAGTGGAATTGATCGCGGGGAATATGTAAGCAGTTTTTTCCAGTGACAAGTGACAAGATTGGTAGTTAAATACTGTTAAAACTTGAATTGCATGATTACCAAAAGGTTTCACCAGATTTCAGGGGTTCCAAAAGACTTTACGAAATCAACTGACAATGAATGTTGCGAGAGCTCGACCCCTCAGAGTGAAGTAATCCAAAGAAGATCGGATCAGATCATGTTATGCAGCATTGAACACAAAAACAACGAAGCTATGGGTTTGTGATGGTAGCAGAAACCTTCGCATACAAATAAAAAGATGCCTTTTGTTGTGTCATCGTGTGAGAAAACGTATTGGTGTTTTTCCGGTACAACGCTGGTTTTAGTAGACAGCTAATTTTAAATGTAACTCATCACCACATAATACACGCTAGTAAACAGTCGGTCATAGCTTGGATGTATCGCTGAGGTGTTCTCCGCTTTTCTCTTTCATTTTATCGGATGCTACTACATAGTATAAATTACACTGATGAACTGTGTAAGACATCACGGCGATTGCCATATATTTATTATACGAATGCCATGCGATAAAAGTGTAAATGAGAAGTTTGACTACAGTAAAGATTTAAATTTTTATCTAGAATCCTGTGAATAATCATGGTACAATAATACCAAGAATTGATAAATGAGCAAGAAGAACCGTTTACCGTTTCTCACTACTAAGGCTAACCTAACATATGATTATTTTATGCATGTTTTGTTTCCAGCAGTCTTCTTTTTTCCATAAATCAAATTAACCGTGAGAGCGTTTCAATTTTTGACAATTTTTTTTTGTAACACACACGGACATACGATATTTTATTCATTGGAACATAGAATCAAGCCGCCTACGTTCCTCGAAGTAATTCAATCGCAGGTTTGTAGTGAGACTATAATTCCGTACGTACGTAGTATACCCGGAGTTGTTTTTGCTACAATTTATAGCCATCCGGGTGTCTCAAATCTCACGAAATCAGCAGGTAGGATCCCTCAGTTAAAGCTTCCGTGTAGACAAGACGTAGGTAAATATGTAGGAACGACGTGATATGATATGCTTGAATTTTACAAGCACTGCATAAAGTGTCAGTTGACACAGCGTACGTATAATAACTTCTCTATACGTACGTACACGTACGTGGCACTTGGCTCGCTATCAACCCCTTGAATGTCTTTGACCCCGTCCACGGGGTACAGCTTCTACCAACAATCGAGCTTCTTCATCATTCCAACCCGTGTCCGTTTCCTTTTTTGAACTTACTCAAAAAATCTCTGAAATTACGAATCCAAATAAGTAACATCCGATTATTGTGACGATTGAGTTATACTCAACTGCGCATGCGCGAAAACAATCTCCAGTGCGGAAAGTAGAGCGTTCACGATCTGCGCGTGCGCTAGCTTTCACTTTGCTCACTGTTAGACACCCACGCTATACAGGCATCGAATATCGTACAAAAAAAAAGGATTTTTGAGTTCCCAAAATAGAGGTGTTTGGTTAATTTTGGGCGAATCGAATTCCTTGTAGTGCGTCATTGGACGGTTTTCTTCAGAGTCTGGAGTCACCCGCGCGTGTCTCGGTTGGGCAGATTCATAATTGCATAATCGAATTAAAAGTAATTGTGCGGAGAAGTGTGGCTACAGAGCTAGCGAGACGTACTTTGCCCCGACGTGCCTTTACCACAGGGGGTTAACCCCCCGCAGTAGCTTCAAAGAGAGATTATTTTAGGAATAGCAACGATACCTTCGTATAATAGGTGAAGGCGTAATTTACCGGCTAACTATTCCTGCTGTGTTACAAGTTCCGAGGAAAACCAGCAACACCCCGAGTCTTATTAGCGTGCAAAATTCGTAGCAACACCAAATTACATCTAGAAATATTTCGGCACACCTAAAAAACAAAATTTATACAATTTTTATTTATTTATTCATCAATAAAATTCATTGACCGTCTCATAGGTGGCGAGAGATAACAAAAATAATCCCCAAAGATTAGTCGGTTGTTAAAACATGGCATATACGATGACAGATCGTCGTAGTCTGTCGACGAAACGTCCCATCCTCTTCCGGGGGTCCCGGAGATCGCGGATGCTATGAATTAGACAAGAATCCAAAGGAAATGAAAAAAAAATTAAGAATTAAGAAGAAGAAAAAACTATGTAACTCGCACATAAAAATAACTTATCCACGATTCACGGTATTCGCTCATACTTTTTCTTCGCGGACGTCTTATTCAATTTTATCGACGATTTTTACGACTTTGTTGTAACCCGACGATCATTTCTACTCATCTCTTTCCCCTTTTTCATTGTCTATAGGAATGTTACACGCAATACGGTGTCGTTTTTTACAGTGAGACGTCTTCGAAAATACCAATTAGTTCGATCCTTTCGAAATTGTTTCAAAACTAGTGCTTGATGAAACGTTCTAAAAACCGCAGGCAATTACAGTGAAGATTTAAATTGCGGATAAGAGTATGCGGTAATGCAGCGTAAGATCTTCAGCACTGCAAAGCTTTAGCTAAATGGTAATCTGGTTTAACACCAATCTCCTCTAATCAGCTTATACCAATGGCTCCTCCATTTGAACAGGTGTGCATTAAACTCCTGTGCAGTAGCACCTCTATGCTAGGAATAGATTATTTCACAGTTCCAACAGTCCAACGAGAGAAGATCGCTACAATAGATTGCGGATAAAGGTTTACTATATGCTGAAAATTAACACCTGCTGCTTTATTCGAGATACGTATCTTATTGTCAGTCAGAGCACGAGCTCAAATGTACTGATCAAACGATCTTCGACAATTTTCGTTCACACGTTGTGAAACAACGGTGCTCACTGACTTCCCTAGTCGTCATAAGAAATTGATAATCCTATGTATATAATTATCAAGGCATTCCATTGAGCAGTCGTCATCGTTAGCATGGCATCCACCCAATGTGCCTCAGCAGAACACGAAACCGTTCCACCAAAGGTGTATTGACACAGTGGTGGCTCCTGGAATTTATGAACCAAAATACGGAGTAATTCTATACCGAAGGAAGTATTGGATGGACACAAGTTTAGCAGTTCGATAAGCGAGGTGCGAGTCATCGGGTCTGATAATAGAAATCTTGTACTCCACCTGCTGATCTACATCTGGTTTTTCGTCTAGCAAGATACACACGCAAGAGACTTCACGATTTTGTATAAACGATCGATTTAGTCACGATGAACTGAGTGATTCACACTTTTAGAATTCTCAAAGGTATCTCGAGTTTCTAAACTCTCACTCAAACTATGTCCCGGTATTTGCGGTAGCGTGACTAATTCTGTTTTTCGTTTTTTTCTTCTTATAACGTTGACTTAGGTCTGATCTACCGATAATTAATACCGTTAGATTATAAGATACGTTCTATTTCGTCTGACTCATAAATACATTCGTACTATGACCGGTTATTATACTAAAAATAAGTTTCGCGTTAATTGTAGGCAATTGGAAATCAGTTTTTCACGTGGCGTGATCAGAAAAGTAGACAAACTAATTGAAAGTATGACGAATGCAACAAGCAATCTCAAAAACGTTTCGTAGTTTTGAATCGTTAACCTTTCAATTGATGCATTCAGCATCACTTCAACGACTTTCTCCTATCCAGTTTAGTCATATCGTAAATCCCGACTAGACTTCCCGTTTCTTTCCAGAGTGCAGCAGCCATGTATAAGTTGTTATCGGTACGTTGCCACCATGATCTCGCCTGCTAAGTCCTACGACCTCTACAAACGTTTCAACTTTAATGGTTGGAAGAATCGCGAATAACCTGACTTCAAATTGCCGGCCGAAAATGGCAATTGGTACTAATTTACCGATTTCAAACTACCCGAAGACCTTTACGATCATTTGAACCTTTTATCTTGCCATTCCAACTCTCCTGAAACCCTTCAGCCCAAGACAATCTATAAACTAGCTCCTTTCCAGTTATCACTAACTGCACCCTGCCGTTATTCATACATACAACATGTCAGTGAAGAATGGGGTGATTAATTTGACAGATTTGAGCACAGTTCTCATGATCAATGGAAAAACGATATTCTGTGGATACCCTTATTTTGTCGTATCCTTGAATTCATAAGGGTTTTAGAATTATACATCTTTGCAAAATTTATATTTATGTTGCTCGAGATGTATTTTACCAGATAATTATACCAGATAGTTGATTTCAATGTATTATCAATAAATTTATATAAATATTTACAGTTTCAGTGATAAAAGATTGATTAATGGTTTTGTCTTGCTGCAGTAATGAGTTTTTAAATCGCATGTGGCGACCGTTAACTTTTGCGCAATTTCACTCAGGAGACGTTCTCATTACCTACAATTTCGTTTCGTAACTATAATCACTCGGGCTTAAAAATGATTCATGTAAACCAATCAACTCGACAAAGCTTGTCAATTTGTCACTAGGGTTGAAATAAGAGAAATTAACAATGTCCGAAAAATCCATCTCAATTCGTATCTCGCCGCTATACCTAACGACAAACTGCAATCATTTGAGACAACCAGACGACCAATGTACCCTATTTCTCACGGTCCAAAAGGCGGGAGATTCTCCCTCCTTCATTTCTTCGCTATATCGAAATAAATATCATGCAATCTATACAACTTAGATAGACACTAATGTTTCTTACAAGCCTCACGTGTGTCACCAATTCTTCCTCATTAGACTTCATATGAGTCTGACGCTGGTAAACCAATTCAAAGTCAAAGTTCTATTTTAGTCCCCGAAAATGACTCGATGACTGATTGTTCGTTTATCTATCTCCTCTGGAGTCTCATAATTTATGGGTTTCTAAATAAGAGACTTTTTCTCAAGTTTGCAAAATGATTGTTCGTTCATTGCAACTGTTGCAAGGTTCGAAATAGTAGCTTTCCATCTGTCACTTGCACCCTAAAAATTCTGCAAAAAATGGAAACGATTGCGTGGTTTCTTTCTTTCTAAATCTCTGGCTTTTCCCCACAATTTTTTTTTTTCTAGAATCAGGAAATTTTTTACCGTTTTTTGTACCCTTCTTCAATTGTCGCCAGTTGAAATCTGTTCCATAGTCTCCATTCGCCCGTTTACTGAATTCTTCATCGAAACCGCAATCCGAAAAATTTACAGAACGGGGTAAACCGACCGGTTCGCCCTTGCGCAGGTGAAAAATAAGCATCGCCGGGTGCCACCGTATGACGTCCGGCGTCGCGGCGTCGATGATGGTGGCGATCGGGTAGCGGGTGTCGGGGACGCCCTCGCCCCTAGGCGCCGGCGCGCGTTTTTCCCCCAGAACCGGCAGTCGCGCGCGGCCTCTTAAACGCGACGCATCTACCGTGCCGCACGTCCGCCCGCGCCGTTATATCCGCAACTATCGCGTACCGACTCGCGCCACTCATCAACCACTTCGAGACCCTGTAAACGTCCCCCGTCACGTCCTCCGGTGTCGATTAATTACTCCTAAGGGTAGCGAAAAAGAAGAATTAAAAACTACAGAAATTGCAGAAGCTCATGATCCTAAAGACACTAGACGCTAAAGTTCACGAGAGGGTGAAAAAAAACGGTCCAAGACTGTCAGATGAGTGCCGTGTAATCAATTACTGATACATTCATTTCGGGTTATCCAACTGGAAGCGAGGTTCGCTGTGCAATCAATCATTGCGTCTGAGACAATCACCGTTGATGAATCAACGAAAGTTTTTATTGATCCAGATAGTAGCTGTAACCGATCAACATTGAGGAGACAATCCATTGATACGTTGCTGTACAATCGTTGGATTCAATTATTCACGTATCAAACATCCCGGTAGTGAATGACCACATGTCATCGTCTCAACACAGAGTGGCATAAGGGTTTTCTTCGAAGTGACTCTAAAGTTTATAAGACTGGGTAACATATCTCAGTAACAGTAACGTAAGACGGAAGCGCACGTGTCACGTTATTCGAGAGGAACATTCTTAGCATACCTACTCTACACACGTCATTGATTAACTTTCGTAACTTTTATCCGTCCAAATTGAGAATATTACGTCACAGTGAGACTCACTCTTTCGCTATCTATCTCACTGTGTAAATTTCTCTGATAACAAGTGTCAACGGTACGAAAAACGCGATTAACAACCGAACACTGATACATTGCGACAGCTGCCGACGTTGAGTAAGGTAGGGGTCACCATGTGCATTTGAAACCTTCAACTTTGAAGACATTGGTTTTTTACGATATCACCTACTCTAACATGACTGACAATATGCAATGATAATCTTATGAACGAATCGATTAACGGTTGAAATTCTCTGGTTCAGAGAATTGTTAACAGCTGACGGAGTTGTGGCTCTGCTATAGGTATAAGCGTATCTGCGATTTGAGGTTTCAGGTTCATCATTCTTGTTTGAATTCCGCAATGCGTAATGCGACACATAGTCAGCATAGCCAGCATAGTTCTGAGCCTTTGTGATACCCGATGGCGAAAGTTTCGGTGTTTGTAATCTTGGTAATTGTCTCGGTATCATCATGGACCCAATAACTTTAAGTGGTTTTGGAGCCATTGGAGAAATGTTTGAGTATGGGTAATCAATCGGTTGAGTGTTTGAACCAACGACAAGCAGTGACGTAAAGCTCTCATCATATCTGAGCATCCTACTTCCTCTAACCTTTCAAACTTGTTTTTATCATTTTCGCGATTTCGACGAAAGCTTCTTCTCAAATTGAAGCTACTAGAATTTGCCAATTTGGGTTATTAAAGGCCAGTGTTCTATGCTACTGAGAGAATTTTTATAACCTTCTTCGCGGTCACTTTCGCAATTACAATTAGACCAATTGACGTTACTCTGGAATTAAAAATAACCAGCTACGTTCCAGATTTCAAAGAATTTCGGGTTTCAATTTTCACACGGATTGTGAACACATTTCGGAATGATCAGAGGTTCTATTTTTGATACTCGATTATCTGATTGAGGATTCTCGACTTTCCTCTTTCGAATGAGACCCTCAGACGTATCATTCACTTTCAGACCACGAAGGGCAAGGTTGGCGAGTTTATCGATCCGTGACTGGTGTCAATTTACCTTCAACCAGATTTTCCTATGCGAATAAAAATCGAATTTCCTCGACGTACCTAGTGGGTACTTGAAATTCCTTGCTTTTGACGTGACCTACATTTTCCAGAATCAATAGAATCGTCCTCTGCATGTTCGTGGAACAACGTATATTCGCGGGTAGTCGCCTATACGGCTTAATTATTTAAATGTATCAAGTTCGATGCACCTCTTGCACTCTATCAAACCCAGTCACGTTTGGTCAGACTTTTATTACGGGCTTGGCGAGGATTGGAATATCGGAACTTTGCACGCTTTTAACCCTTCAAGTTTTGAAGCACTCCAACAGCTGGTCAAACACATGTGAGCGCCCGTCCAATTAGATTTAGTTTAGCTGTCCAGAGGTTTTTGGGGTCGCTTAATTCTAATCTGATGTAATCAGTATCATATTCGAAATGGTAAAACCAATGTAACCATTAGAATGCAACAAATCGTTGAACTTTGTTTCCACAATGGTCTTTCGAGTCCTTCGTTTTAAATCTGAGATCAAACTTACAGATTTTGGAATGCTGGCTTTATTTTTCCATTCAGTCCTTCATCATTGACTCTATAATCCATAAAATACGAAATTCCAAGAGATCACTGTCAATGAAGAATTGTATATGTGCCTCAAAAAATTGATGCCATTTAACAAACTTCCTCGGAAACTTCGAAGGTTATAATTTTGATGATTGTAACTTTATTAGACATGGGTTTTTTTACTCTATCTTGCAACATTTCATTACATACTGAACGGGGAAATTTTCTTGAAGGATAACACTACCGGAATGTACAATAAACCGAAGATGATCGATTTTTGACCAAATTAGGACAACGAAAACGTACGAAATGGTCCCTGTAGTGTGTAAATACTAGCGATTTAATTGAACTATGAACCCTGAATCTAAGACCCTAAGCCCTTAAACTCTGTACAGTGGACCCCTGAACTATGGAACCCCTTTTGGTGAACGCGATCTCATTCGGTATTCTACCATAACGCTCGGTTCACTTGGGGCACTGAGCTTTCAGTTTAATGCATCAGACTTTCATTATTCGTTGATAACCGTGGCCGTGGAGGAAAGAGTAATAAGTTCTTGTTTGTCACGATGAGACTGTAGTATTTCGAAAAACTCTCGTATAATCTTATTACGTACTCGTGTACATATCAAGCCCCTCAATGATTTGTAATTCGAGACTCGGATCTAACTATGAAGAACCGTAGATTTTATCTTTCGGTATTTCTTTGATATAGTCGATGACCGTACGAGAGCTGCATTCTCTCCGGCCATTTTATCCTCGCTCATCCCCCTCGACGAAAATGTCACGTGACCAAAATGTCAGCGTAGGCCGCGGTTGCCGAAGGGGGGCGACATTGACAGTCCGAGGGGAACTGTCGGAGCCAAGGCGAAGGGTAGCGAAGGGCATTGTCCTCGCTAAGGATCAGTCTCTTTTCTTCTTCCCTCTATAAGCTGCGGGATCTTCCGACGCGTTTCGTAAGATCCGAACGTAGGTGTTCCTCGGAAATATGGTTTCAAAGCATATTTCTCAATTTGTGAGGAATTCTAGCGACTGCACCTGACTTGTGTAGAAATCCTGGTTCTCAGCTATCATTTCTCGACACGTCACGATTCTGGACGTGTTTCATACTCGAACCAAATTTCCCTGCTGCTGACGGTGTCTTCTTATTTTTTTTGCTCGGCTATCACTACTCCGAGGGATCCATGGCCGGTCGCCCTTCGGGGGGTCGTTCGCAACCCTCAATCATAACAATATCGATTTCCGCTGTTTTTTTTTTTATTCTCGACGAGTTCTGCAGGGTCGGTGAACACGGAGAATAGCGGCGTCTATAGACGAAGAGAGGCAATCAAACGTGTTGACCTTTGAGTCGTAAACCGACTTGGTTACCAATTTTGATAATGGCCTCGAATCACACGATACAATCGAGCAACGATCTTCGAATCGAAGAAGAGAGGACTCGACCTTATTTTTTCCAAAACGGGTTGATTCGCAACTGGAGTAGAATACTCACGTGGATTCTACGTGGCACACGAGGTAGCAGCCGTGGCAGATGGCGGCATGAAATAACACTAATACACATACCTAGGCTATTGATTTTTCTACCACTTGCTAACGCCGGTCGAGCCAAGAGCAGCCCTTCGCCTAAAGGAAAGAGCACACTAGTGGACTGACTGGAAAGTTGCCCTGGCAAGCAACGGTGCCATGTTACGTATCTACCCGTTCGATATCGATCTTGGACAGTTTTTCTTTTCTTGCTAAGGGTCCGAAGCTCCGCGATAGCCACAATTACACCTCCTAAAATTCTTCGCATTCGATTCCTAGACCAAGAGAATGGTTTTCGAAGAAGAAGAAAGGACAAAAGTGCGATACGAATTGTCCCATCACCACTCGCGCTATCTTTCCGGTACAGGGTAGTCGCGCGATGAGAAAAACTCTCACAGCTAACGTACACCTTGCAAGGAATTCTATTTTACCAAACCTAACGAGCCTTGACGAGGTTCGACGATATCATAATAGTGAAGAGAATCAAATTTGGTCATCTAATGGTCATGCCATTTGAAAATGAGCGTGAGAGAAAGTCTCATAGCGCGAGTGCCGAGGGGTTAAAGCGAAAGCTCTCGAAGCTCCATGGTTATAAATAACAACAGGAATTTCCACGGTTATTAATTACCACCGGGTTTTGATTTACCAGAGATCATTAGTGGGACAGAGAAGGTATGTCTAGTCCGGTTTGCCCCGGGTCCAGTTTCTCCTAGTGCAAAGCTTCGCGGATACGTAGAGCTGTACGGATATTAGTCTCGCGGTTTACTCGGTGGTCTAAACTAATTGGCCATATTAAATTTAATAAACCAAGTCTCTAGTGGCTGTGAGAGGTGCTGTATAGGTGCGTATACTTGCAGCCATGGTGTTAAATCAACGCAATATGAGGTTCGTCGCCTCGGTTCGCTCCACCGCAATGCTTTTCGGGATTCGAAAATTTCACCAGATTAATCCTGACAACTGAGCATCATAACTAAAGTTTACAACGAACTCCACTCACGACCGTTGACTTCAGTCTGATTTACTTCAGTCACGTACTACTACTTCAGTTCATCGTATCTCGAAAGCACACTGCTAGGATTCATGCGAAACACATTTCTGTCAGAAAGTAAGAAGATTAACATATTTCTTATAAAAAATCGCAGGACTTCACATTTCGTTCGGATAACGTTGATGATTTTAGGTCATCGTTAATTGGTAGACGTAACATGCACAATTAGGCGCTCGGTTTATGTTCATGGTTGAGATTACATGTGATCCTCGCCTGGCACAAGGTGGAGTGGTGTTTGGAAATGGGAGCTTCGATTGATCCTGAGATATAATTAGGCAAAGCTGATAATTAACGCGGTTAATTAGCACCGAGGTAACAACAACGGAGTACAGTGACACACACGCCGTCTGTAATACATACATGTCGTAGAATGTAAACGGTTCTTCTGTTTCGAAAACGTTGGGAATTAGGGGTAGGTATCGACTTTGGAGCTGATGAAGTGAAATTTTGAATTTTTCTTCTAAATACAAATGATAAATGAACAATTTCAATCAGTTTACAGTAATACGAATGTCTGCTTGAAATTCTGAGTAAAGCTGATATTCGAGATTGACAAATAACTAGGGAAATGAAAAATGCTTCAAATATTGCGAGAGAATCCACGAGAAACTCGAGGAATTTCGTGCAACTAGATTAAAGCTTGTGGAAAATATTGTGAAGGTAGGAAGAATAAAAAGTCTAATAATAATAACTGATTCGTTGCGATGATTCATTGACAAGCTTATAGACGTTCTAATAACAATTTCGGAGAATTGGTGAGTCGTCGAAGAGCAAACACCCCTGATGTATCCCAAAGTATAAAAATTTCATTTTCTCAAATGTTTGCAAAAAACCCGTGTGTCTCTATATTTATAACCATATGAATATATACACCCAACGAATTTCTGGTCTTTAGTGTAAACAGTGGGGCAAAGATGCTCCGTATATTACACACGCGATACAAAAATTCCGCATACATATATACATTCTTGAACACTGAAGAAACAGACTTCGATGTGTCTCTCTCGAAAAAAAGTTAATTTTTCGAAATCTGTAATTAAATCATTCCTCAATGTTCATTCTTTCGGATAAATTGTCTTTTTTTGTGCAATTTTTACTCTCTCATTATCTTTGTGCGAATGCTGACCATAAAATTCTGGTGCCTATGATAAGTCACGTTCAACTACATCTCAAATTTAGTTTGCGAATACTTTCCTAATGATTTCGAGCCCGTTAATTATTCAAGACATAATTCTACCGGGAAAATTAAAGATGGCCTGGTATAGATAGTCGGACAAAGCTCGCAGAAATTCTGGTCCGAATAAAAACGAGACACGAAGTACGGAAATTTGCAGAGTTCTCTCGGTATAACAAGGCGAGATGAGTAATCACGTCGCTTTATTTAATGTTCTCGAAACAACGTAATCAGCAGTACCCATTGAAACCAAATTCCGGGAATCTATTCAGACTAAAATGTCGCCAGTATTCTCAGGCGAAAGTTCGCAGTATAAATGGATATCGGAATCCGGCGTCATTGCTAGCGCCAAGGCAAGGATTGAAATTTTGTTCAGAGGTTGGATTTCGTGAGGTGAAGGTATAAGCCAATGTTAGGCCACATTATCACGTCCAATTTCTCAGTTTCTCCAGTAACGGAAATCACGCAGATCCACATTAAGATATTCCGTGATCAACCGCTACCGGCTAGGGCGATACAATTCGGCGATATACACTCTTTGAGCACCTCCCGCTGTCCGGGAACAGGAAATAACTAAATATAGTGAAGGAACACATTCTTTATGCGATAAAGCCAGAAACGCTATTTTCATTCATTATAACTCACTCACAATTAGTTTTCGGATACCAAAAAGAAAACTAAAAATCTCCGAAGACATTTTACACAGAAAATCTTGTCTTCCACAAAATCGACTCGAGTATATTTAATTGTCTTTTGATTCGCTCATTTGAATCTTTGCATAATAATTTGTGTGTAACATTAGAAATTCAGAAAAATCAACGCGAAAGTTTGAGTAGATTTTTTTGAACACCTCTTATATTATTAAACTCGACGTGATAACGTGTTGATTCCGTTGAAGAATTTTTTCGTTCGAAAATAACCCAAAAATGGTTTCAAGCTGTTTCTGGAAAACTCAATTTTTGCGTATTTTCTGCAATGGTTGTTTTTGGAATGAGAATGATAAAAAATAAAAATTGTGGTCTTACCCTAAAAAATAATAGTATTTCGAAATGAAATGAGTCTCCCACAAGATGAACGTATCATCAGAGAATTCTTAGAGGCTGCTCAACTGCATCAAAATTGAAATCTAGATTTTTACGTCACAGTCTCGTTTTTGGATGTCATCGATCTACCTCCAAAAATTCCCAGATTACGTTAATCTTGAGTGATTCGTTTTATTTTCAAATAATCGGGGACGGTATGAAAAAATTTTGACGCTTTGAGTATAAAATTAAACTTTCAACGTACAGTCATTTTATTTTTGAAATCCCGTATCAAGTTTCAAGCTCATGAGGGTTCTAGTAATCTAGTGTGTCCACTCATATTCGTGTTTTGATATTGGATATGTTCCAGATTTGACACGGAAATTTGTCATTCCAAGTAAAGTAGCACATGCGATAATCAACTCTAAAGTATCACAAAGCTTGCGTGGTGAATTTTTTGTAACACACACGAATTTTTTGATCGTGTAACATTCTGGCTTTTGGGTATTGGGGTAGCAGCGGCATAGTTTAGGGGTAACGAAACGCGTAGTGGAAACAGAAAATTGGGGTGGCCATTTGATTTATAGCAGTGACGCCCAACCCTCGCCATAGTCCCATGCGGACCTTGCCTAAATTCGCTTTCGCCTTTCTATATTATACGCCCTCTTCGTGCTTCAGGGTTCAGAGTTCAGGGCTTGGCCCCAGACCTCGCGTGCTACAGTTGGCTGCCCCAAACTCTCATCGGACTCCCCATGGACTACCGAAAAGTCATTTCTTCACTAGTGTGTCAAATTTTTTAACAGAGCTTGACCTTAAAGTCCCTCGACGATTTTATTTCGTTCTTTTGACTGATGTTTCGTCTTCTCTGTACGACGTACCTACTACACCTCGTAAAATCTTCACGACGGTTGTTCTGCGATTATTTGTCGTGCAAACCTTGTACAGACATTGCTAAGGTAGACCCTGAGGACAGTGGATTGAACTCTTACAGCCGTTTGCACGAGCACGTTTACGTTTTACGCGATATTTTACTCCGTTCTTGCGTACCCTATCTGCTCCCCGTAAGAACCAAAAGAGGGGAAAAATAATCACGAGACACCTCGTGCGAAAAAAATATAGAAACACAATTCTCCGCCAACGTACTAAAACTCTGAACTAAACTTTTAATCGATATACTTTTATCCGACCGCTCCCCGACTTACCGTTAATCTCCATGATCTCCTTTTTTCTGTTACAGGTGAGCGAACTTAATTGCCAATCCTTAAGCTTGGCTGTTCGATACGTGAGTAGTAATTTTATTCATCATCCTCTTCGTTACTTTTTTAGTGCGTGAGTCACTCATGCGATGGTCGTTTGTGGATTATCAAACTATACAATAGGCGGTTGAAATTAGTTTTGTAGAAATTGTCTCTTATCTTTTTTTATAAGATAAAAGGAATTGACAGCCGCTGGCGGAAATGGTAAAAGGGAACGATGCGAGAGGGATTCATCCGTTTTCAGGGTTTCGGTATAGTGTAAAACGCAGGGCCTAAAACTGAAAACCATCTTTCTTCAGCCCTCTTATAGCTATTACTTTATATCTTTCGCAAGTTTAGTCATAAACCCGAAGATACGCCGACATTGGTAGAGCCGGGCAACCATCCCGGCCCCTCAGTTAGCCGTACCTTTTCCCATCCGGTGCGGGTGGTGTAGGTCGCCGTGATAATTTGGCATTTTTGAAATTATTACCCAAACCCCTCACGCGAGGAGAAATTTCAAGCCTGCTCAAAAACCGTTGTAAATTCCTCGGCGAAACTCCTCCTCGAGGTAATTGAATGGCTTTATTCCACACGAACGTTCGAAGGTTGAAAGAAAACTAAGTTAGACGAAAAAAAAACCAATAGACTTGACTTACGTTACTTATGTTGGGATGAATAGTTGCCATTCGATGGAAACACCGCCCATAGTTCACGGCGACGATAAGTAGAGCACCGACCGCCGAAACGTTAATTCATCTCATTTGTATTAAAGCTCGGAGCGTTTGCGTTAGAGATAAGACTCAAAGGCAATTTGGTGGTAACAGTGAATGCCGAAATTAACCTCCTCACTGAAGAACAACAAACTATTGATTGTTGGTTTGACCATGTCATGTACCGTCGATTTTCTGGTCGAAAAAACGAGCTAGTAAAATTCGCATAATGAGGTCTTGGTCTCTCTGATTGAGTCCATGCTTTCTTACTTTATGCTGTGATTCTTGAATCGCCTTTATAATGGGGTAAAGTTGTCGATGGTCCTCGAGGATTCTGTCCAACAATGTCGTTTGACTCTTGAGGCTGTATACATATTCTATAGGTAGAAGCTCCCAAAGCTTCCAGAAAGTTAAGGAGATTTGAACTCAGGTACACACATACGTCCAGAGCGGTGACGTGCTTTCAGCAAAGCTTTACCTTTACCTATAGAGGAGGGTAAACTTCTTCGCTTCAACCAATGCAAACTCCGTTGAGAGTGCTTTTATAACCTTTTACGCAAACGAGTACAGAATCGGAATTATTGTTTTTTTACCACATACTCGACACTGTGGAACTTCGAGGTTTTAATTGCTTTCAAGCAACTTTGGAACGAAATAATATCCACTTAAGCTTCTAATTCATAGATAAAAAGGCTCCGTTTATTTTGAAAACTGTTACCGTCAGAAGCTACGGAAGTAGAACTGACGAAAAAATGTTCGATATTTGGAACTAATTTTGTTCCATTAAAAATGGAACCTGGGTTCCATGACGAATGAAATTCATCTTCTTCGCTGATCGGCGGTATAAAACAGCGACTACAAGCTCTGCATCCGCGGCGTCCGAAAGCCCCAATATTGAAGTTGAATTTTTTTTAATTCGAAAAGAAGCTTGAGTTTTGTTCTTTCAAGTTCCGTTTGTCGATTTGGTTTTGTTCTTACGTTTACAAAGTTATTGTACTATGGTTTTAAATTACACCTTTTTTCGTTTTTACCCAGATACCCTTCAATCAGCAGAATCATAACCGAATGAAATGCTATATAAAACTAGGACACTTTAGAATTAATGAGTTTCAACCTCGCTGCAAATAGAAATGCCGTAATCACTGGATATCTTCTTATGTTTTAATGAGGATTCTAAATCCGACGGATCTGAATCCTTATCGATATTTCATCAATTACGCTTCAAGCAGCTCATGAAAACTCACGTAAGTGAAATCTCGATTTTGTATAATTGATGATAAAATTAATTGATTATTATTTTGAACTCGTCAGGTGAAAGATATCTTTCAGTTTCTTCATCTCTTTCACGCAGTGCAGCGTATCCAACGTTCGTGCCAAACCCTTCAATTAATAGCTTATTATCTCAAGGGTGAAACCCGCTGATCTTTACTTGAAGAAACTACGGGTGTTGCGGCGAGGCTCGGGAGACCTGCGGAACCGTATCCACTTTGGTACTTCTGAAATATTCAGTCCTACTGGGCTCTAGGGTCTCGGAGTTTTAGGGTTCCTGGGTTTCAGGCTCTTTTGGTTGAGTTGGACGCCCCGGCGACATCGGAGTGGCGTCTAATTTCGTTTCTGCTTTTATTATAAACCATGCAAATGATGAATTTTGCATCCCAATCTTCACTCTCACGACGAGAGAATTTAGCGACGGTTTTAGACCGTGAGATATCCCTGATGCTGCATCTCGTACGTATCCTTTGGAAACAAATTCTGGCACCTAGTCAGCATCCTTCGGATTGACGCCAAGGATTTCTCAGGCCGGATGTTAATTTTGTATCTTGCTACGTGAGCAGGAGATGCCTTTGTCTGGCTCAAAGCCAATCCTGTCACGATTTCTTACTCATACGAACGCGACTTTACATCCTTGGAGGAAAAGTCTTCCTTAAGCACCAACGCATCAAAATTCAGACTGTTTCACAATCGTAAAGCATTGTGAAACAATGTCAAATAAACTAGCAAGCCAGCTTGCTCTTGAATGAAACCGAAACTCTTATCTCTTACCTCTGAAAGGAGGTCACTACTGCTGATAAAGAGATAAGTCAACGTATTGTCTTGTTTAGTTTGAAGAATCTTATGAAATTACCGAAAGATAATGATCATACAGTTTGTCTAATGGAGGAATAGTAGATTGTGGAAATGGAAATACTATCCTGATCGATTGCACTACTGAATACTTTCAGGTATAAGTCAGCAATATGCGTACCTAATCGTGGTATTTTTGTAAGATTCGCTGTGTAAGCGTTGCGAAAATCTAATTTTCCCGACCTTCGAGCCTCTCCTGTAATAAATCATGATCATCCAATATCCGTCGTTTAGCTCCACTCGGTTTTCGTGGTGTTGGCTTGGCACGAGGATGAAGGAGCAGAGGTGGTAAAAGCCTGCACCAGTACAGGCAATGCGTCATGCGCTTGGGCCAATATCAGCTTTAAAACTCATCGTCTGAATTCCGCCCGTAAATCATAGCATCCACCAGCAATTGACACGTATCAGAACATACGTCCTACGTTACGATCCAGTCGACACTATTCGCAAGGTAGTTTGAAGCAAATGCGTTGGCACACCCGAAATTTCATCTTCTCCATACGCTTCGGATCCACAAATTTGGTCTAAACTACTTCTGCTCTGCGTACACTCGAAAGTCGAACTTTCCGAACTGCGAGAAATATGATTTGTGATCATACTCATGCGCCTCGATCTCTTTCATTGAGGTAAAAAATTGTCCAATTCTCAAGCTAGACAGAAGTTCAAGTGATGGAGTTTTCCAAATGATGGAAAATGTGATGATAATTACCATTTATACTATGGAACCATGTGTGTTATACTGTGACTATGAAACACAGCCATGACCACTGTATGTTCACTTGATTCGAATCCCCAGAACGGCAAACTTGTCACTCGGACTCTGGGTTTTTGTGATTACGTTTACTGGAAACATGGTAAATGTACGGTATGAACCGTACTCCGAAACTAGGCTACATTATCGACCTGGCGAATAGTGTAAAATCGAAACTCGGTCGAGTCTCCTAGTGGCCCCCACTTACCTCACTCCTGCTACCCAAGCATCAGAGGAAAAGAAAAAGCTCTTATACATACAAAAATTCGCGTGCTTGAATAAAATCAACCTAGTTCGACCAGGACTAGAGCAATACTCCACTCTTTAAGCCGGATAGTCGATCCTGATCATCGGAGAGTGGATCAGATCGATAGATAATTCGTCGTTTGTTCTGAACGACTTGAACATGAACGTGAACAACGAGAAGATCGTCGTTAGAGTCGATACTGCCTCTGGCGTATCACTGTGTCAATATATACTCTTGCAAGTACCATAGTAGGAGACAGGGCTTAAATGATCGTGGGTATACTGAGTAAATTGACAGCGTATGTTTGAGAGTCTCCTCAATTAGAGTGCTTGAAAGTTGCGACGAGAGTTCCTCTCCGGTTCGCACATACCTCTGATTATCGCTACTTCTTGCAATTAACTCGAACCGTGAGGTATTTGCTCTTTTTATTTTAACCACCGTCGACGTAACTTCGTCGTCTCGTGTTTTTAGAGCCCCGAATTCTCGAGCATGTCTTTTCTCTTCCTTTTGTCACTTCCGGTACAAATGGAAGAAGCGTCATTACTGTCACACCGACGACGAAAATGTGGGAGCCGGATAACCGTTTACACGTGTATTTATGTATCCTTTTTATCTTCATATATCAAGAGTGATTTAAAATGGAAAGAGTCCGCATTTCTAGCGTTCTTTTAACTTTAGTGGCAACAGCTGAAGCGCTTAGCCATCTGCAAAAAAAAGCTCGATAGAGAATAACGGTTGACTCGAAGCCCATACTGCATCATGAATCATTAGAACCTTGAGTTTCCCCATTACGTTATTATTCTACTGGCTTACTTGCGGTCTGGCGTAACTTCCGGCTACTGAACCGTCGGGTCGGCACCTTTTTGATCAAATTTTATCCCGCCGACCATTCATCAGACGACGGTGTCAACCGAAGAATCGAGAAACACCTCTTGAATATTTTTTCCGGTTGTGTGTCATCGGCCCCTCCATTACCCTCTCGTGAGTCAATCCCTCATTTCACCCTTAGAAACAGCTCAATACGAAGAGCTTTTTAGATTCGACGGGAACAGATCCGTCAAATACCCAACCTCCAGATTTTTGTCATTTTGTGTGCAAAGCAAGATTCATTAACGTTTCAATTAAAACTTGTTCCCAGTCTGATTTCGAACTCGCAATCTCAGTTATGATCTTGAAAGGTCATATCTGAATTACATTTCAAAGGTCATGACCAAATCGTCTGTCAAATGCCTAATTTGATTTCGTTATAAAATTCCGACAACGATAAATTTGGGAACTAAAATTGTCAAGAATACTTTCATTTGTCATTTATTTACCAAATAAACCCACTAATCAGAGCGCAAACAGTGTCTAATAAACAATATACAAAATCAAATCTTTGTAGTACTTGCATCGATTGCAGTCTCGTATCTAATTCTTTGCGAAAAAATATATATTTATGTGGCATGCGCAGAAAGTAACTGTTTATTCGGCAAGTTCGGCTCGCCAGGTAAAACCAACGGCTCGTACGAAAAACATAACCTTGCTGAGCAGTCACTTTCTGCGCGCGCCCCATACAATATTTTTTACGGAAAAGGCATTAATAGTCACTTTGACGCCAGTCGAGTTCCGCACGAACTGCGTGTAGGAGATGCCGTAAAAGGTAGCAGAGAGGGGGTAACCTGCGGTATAAAGACTTTATTCCGCAACTTTGACATGCGCACTTTGAACTGCGCATCAAAGTTGCGGAATAAAGACTTTATACCGCAACTTTGAACTTAGCGGTATAAAGTGCCACTTGCCGGAACGAAAACAGGCGTCAAAAAGTGACTTTTTAATGCCCGTGCCGTAAAAAGAACATTGTTGGTCATTTTTACAATCTTACGATTTGAGTCGACGAATTTTGGAAACGTGAGTATTTTTTCACAGTTGCAACTGATATTTTGACAAAAGTTCACACAGAAAATCAAATAATTCTTCGATAAATAACTGCGCCAATGAAGTAAACATTCCAAGTTATCGTTCCCTGTAGGTTTAATATCAGCATAGTCTGAAACGTGTTTGATATAGCTGTGCTCATATCCACGTACATAATTCAGCAATGCAGTAAACACACTAGCACTATAAATTCGATAATCAAGTTTGCGTCAGTCGGTAACAACATCACTTTCAGTGGTTCAGACGCTGGTAACCGCGTTAATAAACGTCCCATAATACCGGATTATCTCTCACGTATTGCCACTTCGAGTTTGATCCCGAGCCTCGTGTTCAATTCCGAAAATTTGATGTATCCAGGGCTTCGATTAATTCGTGACTTCCTTCTGTTCCGTGTCCGCAAAAGTATTTCACTACATTTTTCGTGCACACAAATTTTTGTACAGCTATTGTACCGCCGGTAATTTTAATGGGATTTTTGGAGCACAATGGCCGCGCGATATTTTGTGCTGAACAAAAATAATGCACTTTTTTTACACTGCAGAAGCAATCACTCAGTCGGTTGAGCAACCGGGTTAATAACTCTGCAAGCCAACATGCTTCTCTCGTTTGTTGCTATATCCGCCCTTTCGTGCAAACGATGTCTTGCACGAGCTCCATAGAATAGAATCAAGAAGCAAAACAACGTTATTGATGACCTCATACCGCGGATACGCGAACGCTCATTTTAGACATGGGTGCGTCGAATGAGTTTATCTATCCTCAAAGTGGCTCCATGTTAGAAAATGGAACGGTATTTTTTTTTCTTTTGTTCTTTATCGGAAAAAGTCAATTTAAGCACCAGGATTTACCCGGGTTAATATCGCCGCTGAATTCGGTTATACATTATCCCACTTCTGACACCAGTGTAACGCTTCGGGGTGCTACTCCTCGGGTTCGTCGGTAAGGAAAGGGAGACACAAGGGGAAACAGTGGAAGATATGGGGTTTATTCCAATGTCAAGCGTACAGTTTAAGATCTCGCTAGAGACTGATGATAAACAGATAGAGGCTGGTTGTCGTAGCAACCAGCCTTCATATTTCTGCATCTTTCGTGTTCTGTCTAGAAGAGAGGGTGGGAAGGCCAGTATAACGATACAATTGTTGAATTTTGGAACACCCTCCACGAAGCTCCAATACGCCTTGATGTAAGCCAGACCAGTCGTGCTGTGCTAATGGAGCCTCGTTCCCGATTCTCCACCTTACAATTTGTCAAGAGCAGCTAGTAATTCCCTGAGGTTGAGGTTAGACAAGGTCATACTAGACAGTGCGGTGGTTAGACTAGGTCGACCCGAGGTCACGTTCGTCTAAACGACTCTCAAGGGTCCTGATTTGGCGCTAAAGTCGCTATAAATTATTGTTACACGAATCTCGAAAACGCTTAAGATCTCCTAATTGCTGGAGCTCGAGTCCGAGACTCTAACTTTTGGTATCAAATCCCTTCAATTATCGAAATCATCCTCATATTTTCTCCATCGAAAGACAGGACGCTGTATCCTCGTCCCGGGGAGTAGTTTGGGCGCCTGAGTACAATATCGGGGTTCCATGTATACATCTCTGCGCGTAGCTAAATTCGTAAATTTAGTGAATGAATATGTAGTAGCAATTAGTCCGAAACATGCGCTCGTGTACTTCGATTACCTTACTTAATTAACACCTAGAGCACCAAGGCTGCATGCTGACCTCCCGTAATTCGGTAGCTGCGATAATAAGTCAGTCAAGGGGTAGTTATATTACCTATCCCGTGGCTTCGGTGTCCCGTGGAACTGAAATTGGCAACAGATGCACCGGAAGTCTAATTACGGCTAAATATCTCTCCTTCCCTACTACCGATAGACTCGATCTGATTACATATTTCCTACTTCTAAACCGAAGTTATTCCTAGATTACGTCAGACGTTCTTCAACGTTTATTACCGGATATTCATACAAGAACATTTATACTTCAATAAAAGTTGAGGATATCTCCGAAGGAATAGTTTGTGAGTGTGAAATTGGTTATATTGATTGAAGACATGAATCAAACGATACATCGTCTGGAAACCACAGTTTCAAATTTGGGCCCTTGTCTGTCAGATTCATGTCTTTCATTCATTTTTCAATTTCATGATCACAGAATGAACTCAATGTTCGTAATTTATGTTTTAATCGCTATTTTTTCCAAAATGTATGATAATAATGTAAGAATATGAATAAATATTAAAACAACTGCTTGTTATTGAGTTTATTCATCATTCCCTCAAAATTCTATGTATCCAAGGTTGAATCAAGGTCACGTAAACCCAGACAGTTACCTAGCAGAAAATTTCCATATTGCTGTGTATAGTAATCGTGATGCATACTGGAAGCATGCCTATTCTCCTCCCTTTACTACTCAGAAGCATGTGGTTAGATAGGAAATTGGTATGTAGGAAAACCGCCATAATCCCTCCATGTATCACGATTACTATACCCGTATCAGAATTTTTTCTTCATAATTCACAGTTATGGGGATTCCCCCTCTTGAGGTTACGTAAAAAATGGTGCAAATGTTATCTATCAGTATTTAATTTGAAAGATATTATTGGGTATAAATTGATGCAAATTTTCTTTCACTTCAGGTGTGAAGTATGAACGGATTTACGTAGATACTGGGCTAGTAGATCGTATAAAAATGTCGTTAAGACTAGCTGGAGTTGTTATATATATACGGTGTTATGTGTGGTTTGAAAAATTAATGAGTAGCGACAGTGATAAATTGCACGCTGTGACGTTTGGTCATGAATTCATGAATTTTATCCATCTGACGAACATTTCAGAGCGCATTCGTAGCATTGATTTATTAAAAGGTATCCATCTGCACCGCACGTATACCATTCCGCATATACCCAACCACGAACCGTACCCTTCAACCACGTGCTTTCACCTTTGATAAAAATAATTAATTAGATGCATCGCAACTAATGGAACTTGAGGCGGAGTGTTTAACCGCAGCTTCCCCAGCCTCTATCAAAGGTCATCTCGATGATTGATTAACTCAATCATTGATTTTGACCTGCACTATATTATTTCGTCAATATACCGCTATGTACATACATTTTGTAGAATCATTAGAATCCTCACACTTCTGTTATTATTTCTTTGTGATTACTTTAGTTCACATTTTGTGTGGATGCATGATGATGCTAGTCTGATCTAGGATAAAAGAGTATTTCATCTCAAAGTGTAATATCACGAGGCCAGTTTTGCAACAAAACCTCAGACAGCTTAGAGCTTACGTTAGTTGAGCTGCTGTTCGCTCCTTTATGAGTAAAATTGAAAGCAACTCTTCCCTCCGAGTGTGGTTAAATTTCAAAAAGTTTGGTAAGCGGCTCTGAGGTACATAGGATAATACTTCAAATAAGCTGCAAAGGTGTATCAATTCACTGAACAGTCAAGTCAATCGATTATGGTTAATACTTTATTCGATTAACATTTTAATTATTATACATTTTTTTCTTTCATCATTTTTAACGGATTACAATATCGTTATAGTTTTTAATTTTTTTTTTCCACGATTTTTCGTGATTTCTTATCTACTCGGAACGGATCGCCGTACGTGAGATTAATATTCATATTCCAGTGTTACGTAACCTCGATAGAACCCAAAGTCTAGACGACGTAGTACGGAGACGCGTAATAAGGATAGGCACTGTAGGCACTGTAGGCTGAATAAGATACTGGATAGCTCGTGTACGGAGCCGAATAACCACTGTAAGCCAAGGGTGCTGTGTAAGCCGAATAAGCAAGAGGGGCTACGTAGGGTGCGGCGCCAAACAGAAGTGTACGTTTGTCTCTGACGCTGGTCTCTGCTCCAGTTTCGGTTGATTCAACTTCCTTTGTCTCTTTAGGCTCGATAGATTCGACGTCAATCGGATTGGCGACGGCTAGAGCGACGGAGGCGACAGCCACGATGAGAAGAACCTGAAATGAATGACAAATGTTCAATTTTGCACAGAAGATTCAACAATCTTTGATTCTATCTGGAAGTTGGCCAGTCCGCGTTATCCAAACGCGGTGTAACCGGCTAATTTTCAGATACAATCACGGTGATAAGTCAATTGACGTTGATACATACCGCGAAGCACTTCATGTTTGTAGAAATAGTTTTTTCTTAACTGCAGTAGTGACGAAGTGAAGAACTGAGGACTGAATGATGCTCTCAGTGTTTAGAGCCTGTCTTTATATACCCGATAGTTTCATCTTTTTCTCTACGTGTATCGATTCTATAATCGATAAACGTCCCCGGGTCTGATCGAAGTGGGTAACTCGCGGTATATGTGTTGGGTACCCCATTGTTTGTGCAACCTTATGGCTTATTGTTAGGCGTGTCTCCATGGAAGGTTACCACGTAGTACCGTCTGAATCGTTCTTCCTCGACAATCTTGGGCAAGAAACCTTGGCTATCGGCCAAATATAGTTGAAACTATTTCACATTCGACGTATAACGTAATACATTCGAGCCTCGAGGTCTTGCCAACGATTAAAAGTTTTCTGACACCAGCGACATCCAGACGTGCGACCTTTTGTGTTTTTCTTAATCACGCAATAACCACTGATTCTACTTTTCGAACGATTTTACGAACTTTTGTTAGTATAGCACGCGATTTGTGATCAAAAATGAACGCTTGAACTTCTCACAAGATTTTTCTGTTCGTCTTTTAAAAGCATTCGAATAAAGTACTTTGACATTGCCCAGGGGGAAATTTGACCTTCTTTGAAATATAGCTACTACAATTTTTAACAGTCTCAGGCAAATCTCTTTCCAGGTTTTTTCGAGACAGGAGAAAAAAAAATGGTCCAAGTTATTGCTCGTCGAGATAAGCAAAAAGATCCTCAGGTTATCGCAATCTTAATGCTTCTTTTGGCTAACTACCCGCATTTCCGAGGGCTCAGAGTGGCTCTTATTTTTTTATACTATATTACATTCCTGTGAGATATTTTCTGAATAAGTCAAAATCCAAGATGCAATTTCTGGGCTTATAGCTGAGGCTAAATTTGTCACACTTATTATCATGCCTGGCTGCAACTGTATTACGAATATCCAGCTTTGGAAATGAACACGTTTGATGTGCGCTGCAGCAGAGATTGACAATCTGTGAACGTGACACTCTGCACGTATGTAAGAGAAAAACGAAAACGAAAGGATAAAATTCCGCTGATTCGAGGGATCGAGAAGCTATGTCATATCATCGATAAATCTTTGTCTTCTCGAAGTTTGGTGTAGCTGGAAAATTCTCGTTCATTCGTTTCCAAGCTTGGTTCTGTAACTTTAAATTATCAAACTAACCCAAACTGAATGGGTCACCTAATCTCACGCGAAAAATCTGCAAGCCCTCGGGCCAGGAGCTCGAACCCTAAATTACTGTGCTTATCATTGTGACGTCGGTAGTCGTTTGCGATGGAAAAAGGCATCGGGAGTACAGAATGGGGGTTGCATTGTTACGTACTACTACATAGAGATTGTTATTGTCATCGTTACCACTGCGTACCGGATATAAGGGCTACAAAACCGGTGCCATCATTACCAGGATTAACGCAAGCTTCCGTATCCGAACACCCACCAGCTTAATTGATTCTAGCCAAATGACGCGTTGAGGCGGGGGATTAATTTTCTCTGACGCTAGACACTCACAATGGAGTTTTCCTCTATTCAAATATGGCCGTTTCCGTACGTTAAAAAAAATATTTCATACAGTTTTCGCATAAACATTTCGATCCTTGGTGACCCCACCTTGTTGCTACCCCTGATTTCAAAATGACTTCGGAATCACCCCTCAGGGAAAGTAGTGGTTCGCTTTTTCATTTTTTTTTTTTCGCGGCAAGTTTGCCGTTTCTATATCAACCTTGTTATTTTTCTCTTTATTTTCATTGCATCCTCATTCATTTCAATCCCTTTATTTTTCTTCTTTCCACGCTTCTGTCACTTCACCCGGCTTATGTGCTGGAGAAAAAAAAAATGAATCTGTGGTGCAAAAATATGCATATATATATATGCCTATATTCACTGGAAATGCAAATATAACAGGACGAGATGAACCTGCAGCTCGATCAACTTTTTTTTTTATGCAAAAATGCAAAAACTTTGCTACTGCCTCTCGGAGCGTCGACGCGGACGTGACGAATAGCTTCAAGTATTCTACGACCCACGCCTATTTCCATGAGGCGAAAAATTATTCAATTCCTTTCTTTTCATCATTCTCTCTCTCCCTCCTGAGTCACGTAATAAAAATTGGTATTCTCTTTTTCCCTTTGTACTATACTTATCGTTCGAGGCTGACAATTGTCGGGCACAAGAATTGACGAAAGAAAAAGAAGAATTGCGGTAAAAGCAGTTTTGTCTACGTTGAAATTGTTGAGATGCACTCAAAATGATTTTTTACCGTTTGTTACTCTTGTGATTTTTTTTATTTTTGCATTCACCGTCCCAACTGCATAGGATATTTTCTGGGGAAAAAAATATCTAACGAACGAAACACCATGTAAGTGTAAACATTTTGTTAAAGCAATTGCTAAATAAACGTTAATTAGGAAACCAACATTTTTCTGTTTTATTCATTTCAGTTTACATTTTCTCACATCGCTAATCATATCATCGACTTTTGGCGGAGTGCGGGAGGAGTGGCGATAGCCAATTAGTGCTCAGTAATAATTGTGAATAAGATCTCGAAACTTGGAGTAGGTTGAAAGAGGACTGGGCTCACCCTGTCCCTCGCAGAATATTCTTTCCGCTCCTTTTTTTTATCTGCCTCGACGTCCTCTAGTACTTCTCTTAGTTAATTAAATCCTGATAATCTGCGTCACAGTGACAGTTTGCGGCTTCACAAAGATCCCACGACAATATCAAAAGTGGGGATTATAAATGGCAGCGTGCTTCGTTCTAGCTAGCGTAAATCTTTTGTTACTTTACTCTCAACAAAAGCACGCTCTTGCTCTTAACCCGTCCTCACCGTCGGCTGAGGGCGTCTCCGCACCCTACAACCACCCTGATGCTAATTAAAAATATAATAAACACAGTAAATTCTCCTCCTCGCGGAAAAACACCGGCCGCGGATAACCGAGCTTCTGAGATTAAGCCTCGCAGAGAACAGACCCGCAGAGTCGGAGCTGTAAATTATTAACGTGTAAGCGGTAGCCTCGAGCTGGGTGTGGTAAAAGCACTTTCACAACAACAAAAACAAAATTCAATTGTAGCTATTACTAAATCACGTGAGGCTGGAACAGTGAAACTGTATCAAACATCAATATATTGTCAATTCAAAGTTCAGTAACATGCGAAACGGTCTCTCTTTACGTGTTGACGTCACTCTTCAGGTCATTCGGGTCATTTAAATATGGCGGCAAAATTATCAATTCTGACGTCACGAAAAATCAGAAACCGTCTCTGCGAAACTGAAGGAGCAAAATATCGTTCTAATGCTGGATGTCAATTCCGATAAGTATGAAGTGAGCTTAACTTGCGTTTCGATTGATATATTTATATACATTTCAAGGAGTTTGGGAGAAGCCAAGATGAAGTGAAATGTACGAAAAGAAAAAGCAGTTTGATCCCCTTCAGCAGAGCCGAGTTGAACCGTATCATTAATCTTGGGAAAGATAAGACGCCAGTGATCTACAGTCAGGTTATTAATGATTTTCAGTAGAAATAATTAGCGGGGTTGAGTAGAAATAAGTGCAAACTATAGTCAGCAAACTTTTTATGAACTCTTCGTACATCGCATGTAGGTGCTCAATCAGTTTAAGTATTTTCGACGTGTTCTAAGCATCGAACTTATAAGAACTATCCGAAAAGTTGTAATCGTCTGGGTTCCAGACTTTAAGATCTGTCCGTGTTTCCAGACTGCTGTCCAACTCTTACCTGATACTTTGTCCGTGTTCAACGTTGCAGAACTCTTAGAGGGTATAAAAACGTAAGATTGACATGACTCTTGTGCAGTGATGTAGGATGACGTAAATAAGTATGGTCGTCGGTTTGGGGACGCGTGTCGAGCCAGAGCAAAAGTCGTCACACGGATGCTGAGTGCAAAGAGCACCGGTACAGGTGGAGTAGCTCAGTTCCATTGTTTCCCTGTTCTTTAGAAACTCTCCACATTAGCGTCGTGAATTAGTACAATGGTTCTTTCTTCCTCTTTTTTTTTGTCTTCATACAGTATATTCGTATTTTTTCTTCCTTTGGAGGTACTCGGAACGCTACTACCTGTCGCTAGCCTGCCACTGCACTACAAGTCTTGTTCTTTCTTTGCCTTTACCCTTACCTTTCCCTTTACTTTGTGCTTTATCCCCGTACCTTTGGACTCTGAGACTTTGGACGGTTAAAAATACGACCGGACCAGAGGTAATCTTGCGAGTTTGTTCTCAGTGTCTCTCACCTGATACGAGTAAAGTTTTGTCACGTGTCTTGGCAAAGTTCATGACCTAAGAGTCTCGCAGATATTTTCCGTGGCGAAAACGTACGACCCTGAATTTTATTCGAATAATATTACTACGACATTCTCGTGAGAGAAGCAAAAGCCTTTCTATTTCTTGGCTTTTATTCATACTGAGAATCGAGACTTTGAACCAGCAGCATTCATCACCGAACCTGTCGGAAAGGATCTAGCTCGAACCACTCGCTCTGAAAACTTCGGTTTCTCGCCCAGAAACCAGCCAGCCTTGCGAATAATATCAAGATGGTTAAGCACATCCATGAAGCTTACAGAACGTTCGATCTATTTGCAATTCTGATGGGTTGATTTTTTTTCGGCTTATCTTCGGCACGGATGAGCCGGCAAGCGAATATAAAATGAAATCGATATCCAACTTGGTCGGGTTCGAGACACGCAAATTCATTCTCTGATTCGATAGCTGTATTCTAATCATTGAACAATCTCAACTTTGATCGGTTCAAATCAGAAAAAAATTGTAAACTCGAATTTCTTTTTGTTTCAGGTACGTTTTCGAAGCTTGCATTTGGCTGTACACACATTCCGTGCTAACGTTCTTCAAAGGTATGCTCAGACTTCTTGGTTCTGGTTCCTATCTTGTACATTTCCCCATTCTTACAGGTAGAAACTTCACCCTGGCAAAGTGTATTCAACGCTTTCAATATTCCGATAAATTTTATTCGTCTGAGTAATAAAATGAGAAAACGGAATAACGTTTTCTATTCCATTCAATATGCACTTGCATGCGTGGGGTCTATAGAACGAGTGTAACCTCGCGTGTGTATGTGATCAGACTTACTCGATAGGTAGTCAACGGATTCACGTACCCCCTGACACTTGAACATTATTCAACACCAGATAGCACTTCTTCCTCTGCAATTGCATCTGGAATATTTGAAATTGTGGTTCAACCAGATATCGACGACTTTGACATTATTCACACCGAAATATGGAGCATCAATATAACTCTGTTCTCCTCTCGAACTCCAGATCGCTTATTACATTTTTGCATTGAAATTCATGCAGGGCAACCGAATTCCCACCTGAAAGGTACGCTCATTACAATCAGTGGACAGAAAAAATTCTCCAAGTTGTGCCAGAGAATCCTATAGAAAAATGATCACGACCAATATATTGATGCTCATGAAATTCTCTGTAAAAAAGGTGATTAAAGGTTTTCGCGGAGAAATGACCATGCGGGCTCAAAAGTCGGGCGTTCATTACCGGTTTGAATTGCACATGTTACCACAAAAAATGTTTAATCTTGGGATACATACCCTTTCAGTGAGCGAGCCTCTTGAGTTCCATTTTCCGTTTTGGCAAGCAGTTGTGTCGTAGTTCTAACGACTTAATTGTGAAAACGAGTCCTCCACCCTCGGTTCAAAGAGCGTGGGTCAACACTAACGAATTCTTCGCTCCACTCACAAGTAATTTCGCATTCTTCCGGTCTTTGTCGTTAATTGTTATTTCTTCGCTACCAGGCTTTCAGGATCTCTGCGTTGCTTGGTGGATGAATTTATTACCTCTGTAATGTATCCCCATGCGAAACAACCATCTGCACATAATTCCCATAAACGCGTGTACGTAACAACCACTAACTCACCTTTCTACGCGCTGTTTCTTCTCTCATGCATATTCATCAAGAGGAACACAATACCCGTGTGTCGTCCACCACCTAATTCATTTTTTCATCCACCACAATCCTCTGAAAAAAAAGAGTGACCACCGAAAGGCATTAAAGTACCTCGTTTTAATTATTTATCTATTCAAGTTACACACGCTGATAAGCGGATGTTTACTAAGTGACTCAATTTTCAAGTATTGGCTTCCAATTTGATGCTCTGTTGCCTTCTTGGTTCAAGGGGTGTACAAAATTTTTGTTATTGCCTACATTTACCCCCTGTGTTCCATTCGATTGTGGCCGCGGGCAGTTTTGGCAGAGGGATATGTAAATCCATTTAAGAACCCCTGCTGTGAGCCGGGAATCAGCGGGCCTCGTGCTATGGCGACAGATTCTCGGTGTGGAGCGACCACGCTCTTGTATAAGTACTGTAATTGGGTATCGCTTTGGTCAATTTCCTGTGTTGACGGTACATCCCACGGTCGTTAGTCCGTTTCCCTCCAATGTAACGCCAGACCCTGTGACGATAGTCGAATAACAGAAACTTCCCATCAATTTTCGTTTTGTGTTTCAGAGATTCTCGAATTTCAAAAGTCTCTTTTTTGCCAGACTAAATTTTTTGTTATTCGGTATAAATTGTCTACAGAGTTGAATAACGGTCGAGATTCAACGTCAAGTCGACGGAACAATGCGATATTCAAATTTATTCCTTTTGACAATGTTCGTTAATTGGTCTTTGCATCATTCACATTTATCGTCCTTACATCCATCAGTTCAACCTTTGTAAACTTGAGCACGAATTGTGTTTCATTCCTGCTTTGGCCACTTTGCTTATCACTACTTCATTTAGACGATCCAAAAGTCCTAAGAGCCGGAAGAGACGCCGTTTTGATTGTTCGTTAAATTCCGATCTCATTACTGGAAAATTGCGAAAAGGACTTAACGATCATTAATCGTATTCAACCGAAGACTTAGGTACTTGAGAATCTTGCATAATGTGGATTCCGCAATTGAGCACTTGGCCAAATTCCCAGCTCATTCGCAAATGTAAATTGTCTGACGGATCGGTTAACGTAAACAAGGTTTAATTGTCATCCCTTCCGCCTATTATTGTCTTCCCACTCCTCGATCCTCAGTCAAGTCTCTGACCCACTCCTTTGCTCAGGGCATAGGATCTGCAGAAGCCGTATCTAGCTGTCGTTAACCATGCCGAGATGACTCGAGTGCGAACACCCTGGGTCGCTGGTACGCAGGAACGGGTGCTTAATTGAAACTGTTTACTAATTGCAAGTGGACCCCTCAGGCCACACGAGAAACTACCTGCCTAACTCCCTCAAAGAGCCGAGTATATACGTCACAAGAACGCAAATTTGTGAAAATTTGAATGAAAAAAATACAATTTCTGCGTCATAACAATCTCTAGGAGGCAGGTAGAAGTCAAGGAACTCTTACTGTCAGTCAGCTGGTAGACTCTAAAATTCTTTGGATGTCTCTGGAAGGGCTCAGAAGTCTTTAGATGTCCTTGAAAGTCCTTGAAAGCTCTTGGGAGTCAGAAGTCACTTGTATATATGCCTAAAATTGTAGTGAGTAGCCCTTGATCTGGTTTCTCCGTCTCTTTCCAACGTTCTTACTCTCATAAAGTTCAGTATTGGACAAAAGCTTTCTCTGGCCTGGGATACATGTCTTCATCGCGATTCCCAGGAGATAAGTGATTCTGCGAATCCTTTCACGAAACAGTTTGATATTGGAAGGCACATCGATACAGAAACCTTTCATGTCTGTGGACTAAAGTTGTGCGAAGTTCATCAGGAACCCTTACAAAGTTTCTGTGTGGCTTGATAATGTGGTTCGAGTCACAGTTGCAGGGAATTATAATTATATGGTTGAAATTTTGAGGGGAGCAATTAGGCAACAGACGTGCCATTATTGGGAACCTCCTTTGAATACGGTGGAAATTAATACGATCCTTGAACCCCGTTGTTTTCGTCGCCTCAGAATATCGGGAGTGGCATTTAGGGTGGCATGGCGCCATCCGCGTCCGTGTCGACAACGTTTGGCTTGGCTAGAGTGCCGTGACGGTTTCATAGGGGGAGCGTCCCGGCGCCTACCCGTCAAAGGTCGCCTTGTTATAAATACGTCCGGCGCCGGTCGGCCCCGTTTCTCATTTCTGCATCGCTGTCACTGGACCTCAATAGAAGCAAAAAATTGAGTATACAGAGGAGACACTAAATGAGAAAAAAGATGGTAAATAATGTCATCGAAAAAAAGACCCGATGAAGAGGCCCCAGCAAGTTTGCCTAGTCACGATAAATAACCCGCCTGTTACAACATAACTTCGTGAATTTGTTCTCCGACCGTTGTTACCGGAGCCGGTTTCACTAATGAGGAATTCAACTGAAGTAAAACAAGCCCATTGTTGGTAACCCACACGAAAGAATATCCTTTTTATACCCGAGTCTATAACGTAGAAACCATTCACCAGGGGCTCTATGCTGGAAAAGAATTGAGCTTTTCATTCCACCGGGAGCTTGCTTCGTAGTCGAGACACAGGAGTGCGTTTGGTATTCTTAATAATTGAATGGGTCCCTTTACACGAGTTCACGTCTTGAGGATAATCAGCTACTAAATGACTCGACGTCTTCGCTCATGTGTGCTTTAACGGTTTTTTACTGTCGAGTAAAAAGATGTCAGGAACTGGCGAGCAACACCTAATCAAGACCAGATGACGTCGAGTAAAGGCTTACTGCATCCTCTTCATGATGGCGTGTACTAACGCCAATCCCGCGCATCTTTGCAGTGAACGACTCCCTCGAGACCCTGTTACTCTTTTAACGACACGCCTCTATCGTAACCTCTTCATTCTGAGCCTGGTACATTCTTTCAGGATAATGTAACTGCCTGGTGAGTAGGTCGCGACGCGCATGCATTTTCTTTCATGGCGAACATCTAGTGGCTTTAATGTGTGCTAGAGATCGACGCAAGGACGGGTATGGCACATCAACGCTGAAGATGTGGCGATAAATCGACCCTGAACCATGTGGAGATTATTACCAATCAATGTTCCACCAAGTCTAGTGTCTAGACGCTGAAATATAAGCTGTGCTTTTCAGCTTCCATACGAATCTACTGTGTAATGGTACGACAGCCAGAGCTTGCGAGGAGACAGGGTGGCTTGTAACGGCTAAGATTTTTTTCTGGTAGACGACAGATGAACTACCCTCGTCTTCGTAACTACCCTTCTCCAATAACCCTCGAACCCAAGGTTCTGGATCCTGGTCAGAAGTACTTCGTCCCTGTCAAATTACGAGATCGAGGCTAGAAGCCCCGTGTCATTTCGTGGGTCTGATTAAGATGCATATGTACACACCGGTCCTCGGACCGATGCCGACGTCTCTGCAGAGCATGATAGTGTAGGCCAAATAATTACGAGTCAGGAGAGGGTGCGGAAAATTTATTAACGTTGTTCATCGCGTATTATATTTTTATGTACTTGACAGGAAATGAGTTCAGGTAGATTCCACACGAAAATGTGGTCGATGTGAACGTTGGACATAGACATGCATCCTCACTTGCCACTTTTGTGAGATTCGACTGATTCAAGAACCATTTAAAGTTGCAGTTCAAGAAGATCCGATAACCCAAAGAGAGCTGAAAATGTTTTCGGAGCTGTAGAATGAGGGTTTACTTCGGAAAGACTTTGTCTTGCTTTTATACAACTAATGCCGTTTTTTTTTTAACTACTTTTAACTTCGAACGAAGTTAAATTGTCAAACGCTATTTCGTTAAGAGAAACTTTTCACAGATAAAACAAGTTCGGAGAATGAAAATAAGAAAAGCAGCTTCTTCTACTTCTTTATCTGCAAAGACGATTGTTAGCTGGCTTCATTCACAAGCTCACAACATTTTGATGGTTTCCAATGAATTCGAGAAAATTCTTGATGATTATTTCACACCAAAATTTCCGCAGAGCTAAGATTAAGAATTCCTGACTATCTCGCTACTGCCAGAGAGGATAAAAGAGCCGTTAAAGTATTTCATGCTACGATCTTTATGGGCTGTCTGTGCTATTCTTCATTCGCAAAGGATTTTCTGAGAACAAAACGGAACGCAGAAGAAATTTCCTTTCGTCATTCATTTCCTCGCGGAGATCGAAACACGTAATCAGAGAAAAGAAGCCAGAGTGAGAATGTTCATTGTTAGTCACGAGCGTTGATATCACCGAAGCAGAATGGAGGCAGCTGACTCTTTCGTTTTAATAAAGCTTTCATTGTCAAAAGTCGCTAATACGTGACAGGCTTTAATAAAACCGCGCTGATCTGTTTCCAATACAAAATGTTCATGTCTGAAGAAAAAATCTCATTACCTTCGACCTCTCATATCCGGGATACCAACGATCGTACGTAAAGCGGTAAGGAATTCCTAGATATATTCGTTGAGATTAGGATATCCTTTCAGACTAGGAGCGACTGCGCGGTAAACGAGGATGAAGAGCTTTCCGAGCCGGGGTCGATTGGCTTTCCTTTATCCGTAAACTTTTTTCGTCTAGCTTTTATATTCACCGGTTCATACGCAAATTCTTTATCCATATCACCAATAAATCAGACCACTTTGAACTGTCACATGCTTATAACTATTAAACGACGTACAAGCCTTCAAATATTCATCAAGATTATGAAGTCAATCGCAAGATTGATAAAGCTTCAATACCTCGATTAAGCTCCATGTTAAAATCTCAGATTTCTGCAGCCATTGTTCCTCGACGTAATTGACTGCTAAGCACATTTACTCGCTGTCAGTCCGCAAGCTCATCGCTCACCTTTATGTTTATTGTTGAACTTGTGCTTCGCCAAGTCTTGAGTAGTTTCGCGGACCTCGACAAGCGTCTCGTGTGCTTAATATTCTCTGCAAGCTCCCCTCTCCCCGGACCCAAGGCAAACAAATACATGGACCAATACACAAGTTGTGATTCTGCGCTTGCCTACACTTTCTGAGCATTTGAGCATCTGAGCCGTGGATGACCTGCGAATTTCTCGATCGAAGGTGGCGGTTCGTGGTTGTTCGCGTTATCGGAAACCTAGTAAGATATTCTCTTCGCGTAGGCCGTTACCAACTGCACCATGGATACGTTGGCTGGTTTTGTATTACTATAGGTAGGCCATGTGGCACGTATTTATTGCCCCTATAAAACACATTGTATCTGCATCTGCCACGGCAGGAGCACCGGCCTCCCCCATCCGCCTTTTTACCCTAAACTTCATTCTTTTTTTCCATGATAAATTTTCAGGCAAAAAACTTCACTTTTATCAGGTACGCAATATTTCGCACCCTGCAGGCACTAATGACTGCGATTCCCGACCATCTATCGGCACCCTAAGTGCTTCGATACTCACCAGACGGAATATTGGACGAGAAAAGACGGGGGGGGGGGGGGGGATATTCTACGCCATCTAAAAGCAGCCCCCTCAAGCTTTGAACTTTCCATACACTCAGGTTTATCAATTTTTTACAAGGGTGTAACGTACGGCTTCAATAAGGAGATCAAATTTCTTGGTTGATTAACTTCAGAAACAGAGACATCGTTGAGTCTGAAATTCTGAACGTTTAGAATCTAATTTGATTACATCGCACTCGAGTTGGATAAAGAAAAAGAATAATTTATCTACTCACTTCGACTGTACAGATACTAGAATTAGAAAGTTGCTCAGTTTCTAGTCAAAACTGATATGAGTGGAGCGTCGTTATCAATAAGGTGGTAAAATTTGTAATCAATTGGCTTTTAACCAATGGAGGTAAGCCCGAGTCGTAAACCTTAGATACTTGGACGTGCTGTATAATGACATCCAATACTGTACCCAGAGCGTAGTAATTTCGTTGCTAATCGCGTTCGTCGGAGATTAGGGGGATTGGTACAAAGGCTTGAACACAATTATAAATCGATTAGTGATGTGTGTCTATCATTGCTAGTGATATCCCTAATTCTAAGAGCTTGTAGTCTAAAATACGTTTCTATAAACTCACTAACGAATAAATTGTTCATGTGTTACAGAAATCATCAGCGTCATTTTAACCGTCATTGACTGGGGTGAGTTTACCATTTGAACTATGAATCTTAGAGACTACTATCATGACGCGAAGTCAGATAATTCCAAACTGTAGAAAATTTCGCAGCTTGTGAATTCGTTCTATAATTCTGAATTTATTTATGACGTGATCGAATTACCTAGCACAAGTTTTACTGGGTTCGCTGGGTTTCCAGAAGTTCGCATTGGACTGCCTCCATTCTTCATTCAAATATTGAATTATTCTTTTATCCAATATTTCAACCACTTTTACATATAACTTCTCGATAATCTCGAACCTCTGAATAATTTTATAGTTTCTAGATGGCAGGATATAGGTATATCAATATCCAATACCGACTACAGCATCTCGACGAAACTTTCTTCTCCGTATAAAACGCGAGATGCTTGAAAAATCAAAATGGTATAAATAACGAACGACCTAACAACGCCTTATTATAAGTTTCGCTCAATTTTCACCCACTCTGTCCGGTTCAGGCCATGAAAGTCAAGCATTGAAACGTCTGGGGTTATATTTGTACGATATTCTCATCCAAGCAAAGGTCAGCTTTGGTTCAAGATTGTTTCTCCCTCCGGCGAGCCCATGTCCAAATAAAATCGATATCCCTCCGACCTGACCATAGGAGTTCGGTATCGCTGTGGTCGTCATGGGATAAGATCTCTCTTGGACGCATTTAAACGCTGATAGTAAACTATAGATCTCCCTGAACGGTTAATTTCGTATTCAGAGCACACGATCCAGCGGTTCATTAGACGATCCAACCGCGAGTTACTGGAGTTCGTACTTATAGACATGGACCAACGTTGTCTATCCTCTCAGGATAGGAATCCACGGATTAGCTTCACCCCGAGAACCAACGACGATGACCTTCTAGAAACAACGATTAAACTGATGACTGTTACCACCTGCATCTGTCCAACTAACAGAGGATTATTCTAGATCATGTAGATAACTTATACTTGAAAGGCCAATCACTAAAATTGGATAATTTTCCATCAAGTCAAAAAAAGCATCGAATAAAAGATGAAGATACTTTTAACTTGGTGATTCTTTGAAAACGCCTCAATTTTGGAACCTTCAATGGTTGTTCAACCCCTCGACTGAACAACGCGGAATCGAATACCTTCCATAGACTTGAAGTACGCTCCGCAAAGAACGTTGAGAAACAGGATCAGAGGTCGTCAGGTTCATTCCATATTCCTGTCATCGATTTTCGATATCGGCCTGTTCAGGCGTTGGTTTCCCTTGGGATAGGGTCTTCGGTACGGGATAAAAGGGGGTAAGCCGTCTTAATTCCCCTGGGTATTGTGCTCAACGTTACCAGGTTGAAGGAGTGAGCTGTCACTGACGGTAGTAGTAGTGGAGTTTTTGCCGGAAAGAGATTTCATCCGAGTAGAGACGCGCGCAGGGAAGGGAAGAGTCCGAAAGACAGAAAGCTCGTCACGTCGTACAGACACCATCCGGCTTTTATAAAAGCTTTTTAAACGTACGGATAGAGGGCTTTGGCCAAACGCGGGACGGTATCGAATCGGATAAAAGTCTCTAGCTTTTTCCTAACAATTAATCTCTCGAACAAGACCAATTCCACGTCTCTACGTACTCTAGGATTAATTTGGCTTAGAGATAAATTACTCCGTGCACCAGCATCGCCTTCATTCCACAGTCTTTGTACTCGAATCCTCTCATTCTCCTTCGTGGATTGTTTAGATAAGATTCGCGAACCGATACTACAGGGTAATTTATTGGATTGGGCACTAATTCGTTACATGTGAACCTCACACGTATCCCTGAATCGGTGAAGGGTTGCTACCACGTCTAGTCCGCGCCCTTGCGTCATGATTGATGTTCTTGGCCAGAAGCTGAATTGATTTATCGCAAGATTCAATATTTCAAACATACTCCATGCATTAATCTACATCATTCTGGTTCAGGAGCGTAAGAATTTTGTAAGATTGTATTTCATAGTCCGTCCACTTACGATGCCAGCTTTCAATTATTCTTTTTATGCAATAAGTCCCTCGCACTTTCATCGAGAGGAGTCAGTCTAGAGGAAGATTAGCTGAAGCTATTACGCTGCCTCTTCTTATTTTTACTAGGTAGTCCTAAGCACGCACTTAGGGAACCCCAATTTCTTAGTATTTGATTTACGTGAGTCGCCTGAAAGTAGTCTGGATCGAATATGGGTGGATAATAAACTCGGTTGACGTACGACCAGTCAAAGAAAAATTCTGAGACCATTAGCTTGATAAGGTCCATTTCTGTGGGCCCACTTTCACGAAGGATTCCAATGGCGTATATTTCCTCGGTCGAAAGTAAAGCGGTGAATTTGGCCAATCGAGGGCCAAGGAGTTGAAGAAATTTAGTACCAATGACCGAAACGTAACCACCGTTCAAAGCTTCGCGATACGATACCTTTTTGCAAAGTCTTTATATAGAAGACCATAACGCATTGGACAACGATGAACGTCCGAAGAGAATCGCTGACCATTTCTCTCCAGAGCCTGGTCGTTCTGCAGAATGCATCGCGTCCCTCCGTCGAATTTCAGAGATAAAAAATTATATGGGTTTTAACCTTAAAAGCGGTACTATCAGGAGAATAATAACGTCTTCTATATATTTTACGATTTTACGAGAAGCAGGAAGTTCAAGTCTTCTTACTTTCTTCTTTTTCTTCATCTTTTTTATAACTCAAATTCAGCCCAAATGACCATAGTAATCTCTCTTCCGCAGGGACCATGCAACCACTTTACTGTTATCGTACGCGTATTCTCTCCGTAGGTCGTTCAGAATAGTAGATTGCGTAGCATGCGCTATGTTTTCTTACGTTCACTGTTCTGACACAGTCTTTCAACCCGAAAATCAAGCTTCCGAAGCAGGTGTTACGGAATAAGTTTATCGGAGGTAGGAAAGTTTAGTCAAAAGATGAAAGGAGAAGACAATTTGCTGTACAGGATTCGCTCCAGCGCCGCGAGATCTACATACACGTTCCTAAAATCTCTTGAATACGAACCTGCCATGAGGGAACGGTGGAGTGAGTTTCACTTAGTTGAATGAAGTGAACATAGTTGCGGGTAGCATGCAATATACGGTAAAGTGAATAAACTCTGATAGGAAACCTCGGGCTTTCTCCGCTCTGCTACATGACTTTCTTGTCAGTATTCTTCGAGTGCGTGCACAAATATATAACTCCAAAGCTTCACCCTTTCACATCATGTCGGGAAAAATAACTGAACTCCCCAGATACTGAATGCCAGAGTGAAGAAATAACGAAATATTCCATCCACTATCTCAGAAATCTCTTCCAGACGCGGTCCATGACTCCAATCCCAGTGGTATTCGGAATTTGTACATCAACTCCGACGAGGAGAAGGCTAAAGTACCAAGTTCACATTTTCGCGTAGACTAGGATTGATATTTTCACCGAACAAAGTAATCCTCGCATTTATTTTATACACGAGAGAGAATTGGTACACGGAAACGTGACAATAGCCAGCATCACGTGCTATGTTGGAAATGGTCTCGTACCAAGATGACAAACCGATAATGCTTTGGGCCTGGGTGTATGTCGGCTGGGCTTACGATGCGCGACGAAACGTAACCCCAGGGGTTCGGTTACATTGATTGGCTTCATCAGTTCCTCACTCCAACCGCTCTGCTCCACCAGACCTCCCAGCTTCCATATTCACTCAACAACCTTCAGCCTTCGGGCAACCTTACATTTCATGCGAACGGGACGAAACGCTGAGTAAATTTGGTAAATAAATTACAATTAAGGGGAAGGAGAGCAAGGGGAGTATAAGACCCTGAAGTCCAGTTATTGTAGGTTTCGCATTCAATCGGGATTAGCCTGATCCTGTGTGCAGCGAAGGAATGATTGAAATGGCTGCTTTAACGTAAATTTCGAGATTACTCGAGTGTAACCTGATGCTTGATGAAAAATTGCAGCCTATCCGAGGCACCCCCGAGCAAAGTTCGCGGACTAAGAGTAGGGGTTAATTTTTAATAGCCATCTTTAAAAGTTTGCTAATAATGCGAAACTTTCCGGTTATATTACACCTCTTCCCAGACGGGTTAGAATGTTTCAGTAATTACTCATCCGTTATTCAGTGGTAGGGATGGGATGGATCGATGACATCGGTGGAGTATCGCGGTATATTTTATCTATGAAGAAGACACATCAGAAAGAAGCTCTGTGATCTAAAAAGTTTTCGAGCCAAGTCAAGTAGGTACACAGTACGTATAAAGATTTTAGCGATTCCCCGAGCCACTCTTTCATTCATAATAAAGAGCATTCGGTTCTCTTTTCTCCATACCACCCACTTTCGACCAAGTGTTGCTTTTCCATCTCACATTTTCGTTTCCTCTTCCCTTTCTATTTCGCTTGCTATTCCTCCTTATACCCAACTCACGCCACCCACCCCTGGGCTATTCGCTATGATTGCCTGTATTGATAACTCGACCCTATTTGGTTTAACCAAACCATTCGCGTCTGGGTGCGCCTAGGGCGTGGAACAGGAACGGTACAACCAGGGCGAAGCTCGCAATACTGACAACAAAATTGAGTCACTGTAACCGAATTTAACAAGAGAAATTAAAATATGAACTCATCTTTCGGTATAGCACTCGACAACTTCTGTCCATGATGAGACAGTCGTTGATCAGTTCTATGGGTTCCTAAAGCGAAAAAAAAGAGATAATCTGACTTTTACGAGGAGTCAAAGGCGTGTGACAAGATGATCTCTAATGACCGTAATCGGTCGCGGTTGATGTGCGGCGCCCCTATTTCCGTGGAGAAAAAATTGATATTTTTTTACGTCTTTTACGGCCGGACTCGGAGGCGGATTATCCAAAGGATATCGCAGGGTGAAGGCGGGCAAAGCACAAGGAAGTCAAGTGAAGTTTTACGACAGGGTAGAGCGATGAATCTAGAAGTCATGAAAATGGCCTCGCGATGTCTTCCATCTCAGCGCCTGTCTGTCTTCTATCTCTATCTTCGTTTGTTTACGCGTCAATCGAAATTTTCCAAACGTGGTTGGTTTTGAAGATATAGTGATTTACGTCTGAACTGTGAATTTGTTTTTTCCACACTAAATGTTCGCCGTTTAGAAGGCCGTCCAGGTATTTTCATCTCATAATTATAACGATTACGGCTATTCTCGACAAATTTCACGTAGCCTATCACTTTCATACATCTCTTGAGGGCAAAGAAGTAGCGGGGAAACATTGGGAATGAAAGAAACGTGGTTTTTCTCGGGATATAATCCCGGTCGTTGAGCCAAATGATCCTTTGGGATCCACGAAGCAGTCTGCCGTAATATCCTCGGAGATCTTTTTCGAGGTAGAATAGCAGAAAGGGGAGTTAGTTGCATAGCCTTCTAAGATGGCTGCTCCCGGGTTCGTTCTTGAAGATACGCGAATGGAAAGAGAGACCGAGGGTGCGGTGAGTTATGAGCCAACCCTGGAAGAAGGATAACTACTTATTTGCATCCCCATTTGTATCCCGGCGCTGGGGTTTGATGAGAAACTATGATTTATACCAACCACCGCCCTTAATGTAGGCTCCCCTTACGATATTTTCACGCCTATCGGTGCACAGATTTTTCGGGCTAACACGGCGATCTTTAATTTCGCCCAGAGTCACAGTTTGATGTGAAATACCGCGTTTTGAAGCAAACGTATAATTTAATTTCCGTATTTCACTTTGCGTTCGTGAGGTGAATTCTGATGGACCAGAGAGCTGAAACTGGCTGATGGAGTCTGAAATTCTCTCTCTGTTCTCTCGGGGCTCTTTGCTACTTCCACTAATACCAAGCGCAGCGCCATGTATCCTCGAGACGTGATTCCATTGACTTTGTATTCCGGCGTCTCACCGGCTATTTCCCACGTTCTTTCTGCCTCCTATACCTATACCTTCCTTTTCTATCCATGTCAGCGACCCGGAAAACCATACAGACCATCGCTAATGACAATTACCAAAGGAAACTGTCAGCTGTGCAGACAGTTTCAAACAACGAACTGGAATCGTTCTACTGTCCGAAGAGGACGAAGTGAATGAGAGAAATTCTCTCTTCTGTCCATAATTTTTTCAATTCGCAATTCGTATAGTCTGTTCAAAAATGCTTTTATAATCATTGCGTTAACATTCCGCTTACGTTGTTTCACATGGTTAGCATAAAACAACGGTCCAACTTCCATGGTACCATGGAGCAAGAGACTTAAGTGGAGTTCTAAGCAGTCGAAGAACGCAGACGTACTTTTGTTAGAGCTTGCAGGAGGATTTCTATCTCCCAAAATGGCCGTCGTATGAAACTCGGATTATCCTTAGCACGTCGCTACTGCTTCCTGCTGTTCTCCTAGAATAATAACTTATCTCTACTTGGGAGTGGAATAATTCTGCTAGCACAAGATCAGCACTTTACCGAGGGAAACTTTGGCCTGTTAATTTCGGACTGTTCTCTGCTCACACTCAGCCGTGGAAAATCCTGGGAACTCATGATTGAGCGGAAAAGCTACAACCCCGCAAATTCTAATCACACATTACAGCGCAGTTGTACGCGGTAGCTTCCATTCGTCACCGCGGTCCAGGTACACACGAAGTTATTAAAATGACATCGTTGATTGCTTGCCCCGAGGGCCATGGGACGTGAAATTTCCGAGTGTTGGAGGGGTTCTGTTATAACAGAAGACCAGGACGACCACGACCACGCCCTACGAAAGAACCGTGGGGAACTTGAAGAATTTCGTTGTTCGAAACAGTTATCGTTCGACTGTCTGAAAATCGTGGCGTAGACATGATAAATAAAATTTCGCGGTTTCCAGATACTTCGACTATTGTCGAATCCTTCACGTTGTTACCGATTGGCCTATTTCAGTCTGCCGGGTTCTAAAACCGGACGAGTGTATTATCCTCGTGAAAGTTTGTTGCTCCCTGGGGAATAGCGATGGGGACCATCCTGGGACCTTGGGGGCGCATACGTCGCTCGCACCCCAACACGTTTCTCATTAACCACTGGCATGGCGGGTAGAAAAGCTGAGGGAGATGAAAAGGGGTCCGAGGAAAGCGCTCCGGGGTTTTCGTTAGCTTCATGAATAGAAGGTACTTAAAAAGAAAAAGATTCGGACTCAGAAGAATTCCGAAGTCTTCCTTCTTCTTATTTTCGCCATTTACCGGTTTCCCCTGCCCCTGGTTTACCGGTCGTTTAAAGGTACTTCGCACTTTATTTCACGCCACAAACCTCACGTCTCTTCTACTTATCAAACGCTATTTTCACGCCTCTGTTAGCCCAGTGGTCACTGCGGGCTCGAGACCACGGTTAGGGGTGAAAAGAGGGAATGAGGTACCTCCGAGGGATGAAGGGATCCCGCGTTCTGGCTGCCACCGGGAATTTTAGGGGCTTCGGGGTGTCGTTTGTAAAATTTCATGCGTGAAAATGGAACACCCTTGGTTGACTCTGGTATAAAGAGTTGTTTAATTTTTAGCTCCGTTGGTTTTAGATTAAAACGAGGTGTTCCAACAGCCATCAGGTGGAAAGTTTGGCTAGTCTGCGGAATAAATCCATACCAATGCATCAAAAAATCATTATTTCTCGTCCCGTGAAACTCTGCCAAATCTTTCCACGGATTTTCACATTATTCTTACAAATATGTTACGTCGAGGCTCTCAAGTAGATTGAGACTTACGTTCTAGCTTGAATTGTTAATGGCCACACAATTTATCACTCATACTTCGTATCGCAGTGCTAAGGATATAGTTTATGAGATCTTGTCTTGTGATACTAAATTCTAATGTGTTGGAAACATTTTGTAACAACTGCTTGGAAAGTTCGATTTCCGAAAAAATTGGCGCATGCGCGCGTTCTAAATGAGCTACTTTCCGTCGTAGGGATTTTTTCGCGTATGCGCACTCGAAATACCCGAGTGACTCCGCGACGCCATGAGACGTGAGCGAATATTAGGCTGTATTACTGTCTAACTTTGAGCATTAGCAAACTCTACACTCATGAGAGATCACCTGCTACATAATTTTTTGTGGTTGGTTGTGTGAAATTTTTGTTATTCTTATTATTGGTCCGCTAATCTGGTTGAACGCTCTAGCGGTTTCCCCAAAATTCGCGCAAGGCCTAAACTTATAATTAACTACTCAATTAGAATCCCGGATTTATGCTAATTATCTCCGCGGCAGTTGAACCGCGAGGCAAAACGCTGAGATGGTTGGGGGATGCGGGCTCCGCCCTTTCTGCGGTTTTTATTCTCATTTTTTTCCGCACAGTTTCTCTACACAGTTCTGAATCTGTTTAGTTTTCAGAGTTTAACCTATACCCTGCACCGCTAGACTCATTCGTATGCGAATAACGGAAACTCTCTCATGAATTACACTTACGTGCTAACTCGGCACACAACAACCCGAACGACTACCACTCATACATATATGCGTGATGATTATTACAGGCAAGAAACTTGCACGAAACTCGGTCCGTATTTTAGAGCCAAAATTTAATTCGACACGCTGCTACGTGTTGAAACAGGATCATATATGTTCGACATCCGATTTTTGGTCTCGATCAGACTCCCTATTATTTTCCCAAATACTTCGAGACTGACGTAATGCTTGAATCAAAAGATCAAAGATTTGTCTAAAAGTTGTCTCGAACTTAATTCCGCAGAATGCGACACCGGGAGTTTATTTGCTCATAATCAGTGAGAAATTCGACGCGCGTGTCGCTGCGTATTATTCGCTTGGTAAAACCCTGCGGTTTCTCCGGGAATCCTTTTCGAGCGTGGACGGCATCGACCGACTCTGCGGTTGAATAAATTTTTCGTCATTGAAATTTTGTTTGATTTTTCGTTGACGCTGACCGCAGGACGACAAAACATTTCGACATCTGTGTCGCTGGCAGGTACGACGTTCGCAAATTTACAATTCATGTTATAACACGCCACCTATGTCTCGTTAGCATTTATCATCCATGAAATGCAACTTGGCTAACTTGATATTTGAAATGCGCAGCTGCATGTCGATATTCGAATACCGCGCGAAATTCATTATTGGCGATAAAACTCAACCCGGTCATCGCGGTTTGAAAATGCGCCGACAGGTGTGATTCAGAATACATACAGTCAGTACTGCAACTGTCCACTGCGAGAGCTAGACGCGTCTGACTTTAGCACTGATTTCGCGAATCAATTTCTCTTACTTGAGAGTTATACATGCCATTTGATGTAAGTGAACGTGTTCATGTGATCGTCGGATGAAATAAATAATGTTAGTAAAAATTTGTATTATCATTCACTGCGATTACATATTTTTCGCAAATGTCGCAGAACGTAGGTGTAATCTGACGTGCCAGTGACAAGGCCGGTCGTTCCCCTCGTTTACCGAAGTAAACAAGTATGTCGTAAGTGAAAACGTGTTTCACGTATCTCAGTTTCTACTTCGTCGAAGATATGATAGGGTTACAGGAGACGTAGAGCTTCTTATGCCAATCCTGCATATTTCATATGACTAATGTAACAACACCGAATTTCAGAGTTATCAACTGAATCTGATCAACCAGGTATATAATTCCGAAGTCTCGTGTCATCAAGTTCCATGAATTTTTTTTTTTTTTTTGGAGTCTTTCGATAATAAACTCAAAAGTCCGTCGAAATCCCACGAAGTTCAATGAAATCCATTGAAATTTATTGGAATTTCATTAGCCTAATGAAATCCAACGAAGTTCGATAAAATCCCATCAAGTTTACTTAAATCCCTTGAAACCACGAAGTGCAGGCACGTTAGTGTCATAATATCAATTGAATCTGTGAAGTCCCATCAAGTCCCACAAAATCTCCTGCGAAGTCTTGAAGTGTGCGTATTTTTTAGATGTGATCAACCCCTCGGCTCGGAACGAATATTGAATGAATGCTGAAAGTTGCTAATCAGAGTGTCAGTTTTCCATGATAATTCCACACCACGATCTAGAATTTGTTTTTATTTTCTTGCATCGCTGGTCTTTGGGTAAAATCCTCCGTTTAGTGAGTTGGAAAATTCGCATTCGTATTCTGACATTGGCGGTCTTGTTATCCTTAGAACGGTGCTCGTGGTGGTGTGGTATAATGTTAGTACTCCCTCTATTCAGTTTTTTCGGTAAGAGACGGTATCTGTGTATGCGTACTCGAATATTTTTTCACATTTAGGCTTGTGTGTGTTTTTTTTCTCCCTCAACGCCCGCGTGGTGGTATAATCCTGCTCTTTGATATTATATCATAACTTTGGCCGACTGCCAATAAAATCCCAGAATAGCATACACTTCAACTCATGCATACATGGGTCCTCCTGTCTAAATGGGAGAAGTTATATCTCTTGCCAAGGGAGCCTTTGCGAATCCCAGCCCCGGGGTGAGAGAAAGTGTTTTGACGTGTTGTTGTCGCGAGTAGTCCACGGCTTCGGGGGAGCCACATCCCAAACTCTGTATGCAGATTAGTTAACACGAATCTCAGACACCCGTGGGAACAACTCGGTCTTAATCACACACTATGGGAAGAGACAGTGGATCTCATGGTCAACCAAACGCCATTGCAAACTTCATTTGCAGAAAAATTGAATTTACTTTCGGTTCATATTTGAGAAATTTAAAAATTCACAACAAGAAGAAAGATTTTTCCTGTATCTTGTGGTCCGATTCATCCAGAAGAGAAGTTCTCGAAGGGGTTTCTAGGACACTATGTGATGTTTGGAATCCCATTTATAAGCTGAGCAGGTTTTATTGACTAGCTGCTTGGTTCTAGACCGCCCTTTGCGACCCTCTGTTTTTATATCAACTCCTATGTTTAGTTTTACTTTCGTTTATTTTACTCTCTACACCTCTTCTCTAAAAGTTTTATTTTCAATTCAGAATCTCCGTTAGTTTTCTTCCTATTATTAGACAGCGAAAGAAGACATTCAACACTTCCTAAGCGCTCCAACAATCCATTTAGATTTCGGACCATTTTGTACTGTTCAATTTCACTTCCCTTTCATAAAATCCACATAACTCAGACAATACTTTTGAAATTTTTGTTACAGATCCTGAGAGGTTTGACGATATCGAGAATCAGACGACTCTGGTAAGCCTGATCAAAGTATTGCAGAGATAAGTTCGAATTACATTATGCAGAAGCGAAATTTGCATTCGCTCGAACAGCAGATAGGATTGCATCCGCTTTCAAAATACGATGCATTTGCAATTAATTATCCGCCATCCAGGTTAGAGAAACATGAACTAATTGGCTACTACCGCGATTGCGTATGCTATAGAATACAACTAAATCACTAATGAATTTGCGAAACTGTCGAAACGGTTGTGACGACGAAATTTTTATCATTATATAATGTGCGGCTCGAGGATTGATCGATTAATTGCGATGATAGGCTGTTGTCATTGGCGATTAAAAAACGCTTTCCTCGGCGTAAGCATTAACAGTCACGTAAATGCTTCGACACGCACTTTATCTCAAGTGAGAAATTTTCAACCACGTCCGACCCCTATCGACAACACTTCTGAGATATCTTCAACAATGAGACAGAAAAGGTCTTATCTCGAGAAGCACCGTTGAAGGACTCCTCGCCGTATCCTCCTCAAGAAATGTCGTGCCTACCAATAGCTTTCATACTCTAGCCCATCATTGACAATGAATTCTTTAGAAATTGAAAATAGTACATTGTGTATCAAGGGCGCGAAGAACTACTTTTCGAGTGTGAAATTTGCAGCACGAGCCGAAGGCGAGTATGCTGCAATCACACTCGCCAAAATAGCCTTGTGCCCGTGATGCACACGATTTTTTTCTCAACACCTGGTCCGCAAAAATGCCTCTTTTCGGACCGAGTGAGCGGGCGCAAAACGGCACTTTTCCGCCCGAGGGTCGAAAAGACATGTTTTGCGCCCGCTCAAGAGGTATGAAAAGCGGCATTTTGCGACCGGGTGTGAGAAAATGAATTTATCACCTGACAAATTTTTTTACTCGAGTTCTCATGCGATCTCGATGACTGAATTATCGGCACATCGGCAGCCTCAATCAGCATGTCGTCGCGCATATTTGGCAGAGAAAAAAACGCGAAAAGTTTTTTTAGAACAAAATGTAAATTTGTCTTTCTGAAATTTCAAGGTGTAGGTGTATGTAACCCTTATCATAAGCTTTGATAAAAAAAATTTCGTCTCGGCTTCATCCCCTATCGCCTACCCGTAAGCCCCACCCTGTTTCAGGTGAAGTGTGTTTTTTGAAAAAACAAACATCGAGGGTAACACGAGCTAGGTTAGCATAGTGCTTCAGAGAAGAAAATAATCGATTCATTGCTGTTATAAATATAAATTGAGCTTTACTCGAGGGCGTCGGTGTGGGGGAGTAACTGACGGCTAGATTACGTTAAGGTAGGCAAAAAAAAAAAATGCCTGAGGGACGAAATATATTGAGAAAAATATTTGCAAAGCCAATTCCTCAGAGTCGTTTTACCTAAAAATTTGTTGAGTTTGAAGAGAATATAAAAATGTCTTCCACATTCATTTACTCAGCGCTCCAGTCGAATGGGACTAAAAATAAGAGTTCAATCCATTTCTCTTGTTGAATGTTCAACCGACTTAACGGGATGGATTTCCAAGGATGTAAATTTAAATGAGAGCCAAAACGTTTTAAAGTCCCGGGCACTTATCATGGCGAATGGTTTATCTTCTCGGTTTTGAGACCGGGCACCGGGGAACCAGTTGACAAATGACAGAGTCTAGCCCGTCGCTAAGATAGAGCGGAAACCTAATTTCATATTTCGTAGCCTGCAGCAACATGCATCAGCGATGCAGAGGAGCGGCTGTCCGCTCGCAAGCCTTAATGTCCCGGCTGTAATTCATTCTAAATCCAGGGAATTAACCATCCTGGACCTCTGCCTCGGGTGGACCGTAAAGTCTTTCTGAAACATGTTCCGCGCCTCGTTCCTTCGGTCGTCCAACGGACTTTGATGAAATAAAATTTCGTTAAAGTCGACAAAAGTGGCTTTCGGAAACCCGTATGATTCAATTATGTCTCGGTTCAAACTTGTGTATGTACAATGGTAATTAATCATACCGTTCAATTCAATTTGCGGGTTATCGCGATCCCCCGATTTATTGCCAATATTTGTTCTCCACGTTCTCCTCTGCAGCCGAGGAATATTCTATAACGAACAAATAGAGAAGTTTCATTATTATTCTCTGCAAACACAGGTGGTCGATTGAATTTCGCACATTGAACCGCGACAGCGATGTCTTATTGGTTCAAAGCTCTGTCGCTCTGTTGAAAATTGTGAACCTTGGATGGTTCTGAAGGTGATCAATGGAGTCAATCTCTTTGAAATAATTTGATTTATGTGACGTCTTCGGCAAGTCCAACATGCTCATTGAGTTTGTTTCTTTAATGTTTCCACAACGTATTTTAATGTTGCGATAGGAAAACTTGTCAGATGAAAGGAGATAGTCATTTTGACAAACGTCGAGTACATACCCATAAATAATAATTCTTCTTTATGTTCACGCTGTTAAACTTCCGCCAAGCGAATTTATTCTCGGCAACTTTGAATTCAGCACATTCTAACTCAGGCAGAGCCTACTCGGATTTACGATGCAATTACTACTTTACCTGTCATCGAGAGAATAAGGCCAACTTCTATTCCGCATTTGGAATATTTTTACAGACGTTCTGCTTCCAAATATAGCTCGCAGAATTATATCCAGCGATAAAATGATGCGGAATGCAAGGTGCAGCACCTAGTAGGAAACGAATACATCAATGAAAATTTGTCGTAACATGGATGATGGGAAAAATTGTATTTGGTTGGTTGAATTCTGACTGTATTAATACAATAAATCTCATCCTATCGGCGTTTTGGTATCGTGACTGAATCGTTCTTCTCCCGCAGTGGGTAGATATCCGCTCTAAATTACGTCGTGGAGCTATTCAACGAACCAGAGACCTAGGTACAAGCGTATATTTATGCAGGAGCTATCTTCGCCTGTGGTTTATCTGTCCGCGTCCCCCAGGGTGCAGTACATCCGAATTAACTGCTTCAGCAGCCCCTAAACTATCGCGGTTTAATCGATTGAAAAATCTCGACTAAATTCCCTCTGCAAGACTCGATTTATTCGTGGTTGAACGAAAAAAAACTTGTGTAGAAAAATTCAGATTGAAATTGAAGCCTGAAATCTAAGTGCTGAAAATTCCGATGGGATTTATTCCCGCCCAGTTCTATCGTCTGAAATTTTTCACTCTAACGATATATCAGTATCCTGAGAGAGTTCAGACGTCCCTGTATACGATTGGGCTCAGAAGCCCATAAAAAAGCTACGATGGCGGATTTTTTTTATTCTTCTTTTTTTTTCAGCGCCACCGTTCCATTCTTTAATGCCATTCGCGACTCAGTGAAAGGGGAATATCTTAGCGGGGAATGTCGTGGACCGGAAAAGGTGATCGTAGATCACCATACGAACGACCGTAATGAAGACTAACAGTAGTCATCCGAGAGGATGAAAACAGAGCCATGTAATAATGGAAGAGAATAGAGAATTCCTAGTTTGTTGGAGTCACAACTACAACTGGGTCGTAAAAAATTCGTTCAAGTTTCATCTTATGTGCTCGTAAAAATTCCCCGTGCAATTTTCTTCCTCTTACCGTCTCGTCGTGGTCCAGCTTTTGAACTTTCTTTTATTGAGGCGGTAATAATCTGCAATTGAAAAAATTTCGAGGTGAAGAATCCTCCCTCGGATAGATACCTTCTCGTTCGGATATCGAGAACATTATAACACCTGGTTTCTATTTCCTGTTGATAGTGGCATGTACATCATACTGTATACACACTCGGTGAAGGAGAGCCGTGCTATGCATATACACACACGGCACGTATAGGAGATAGGAGACAGGAGGCATCAGCGGAACACGACACTCCAGGGAGCAATCGACTCGCCCCAGACTCCGGGCTGCACCTCCATTCGTCCTAGCATAACGCGATGCTGCTAGCTGTGATACATCGCATCGTTGCGGGTCTCAATGCACAAGACCATATGTACAATCGTAAAGTAGTAGATTGTGCGGCTAGTCCGAAAAATAGGCGATTATCCCATGAGTTTGAAATTTGCAACCAGAACCAACGGCGGGTGCTAGAAATCCCCCGCGAGGCAGAAGTCGTTAGCACATACCATTTTCTCAAACTTTTGCAAGAAAGTTTTATTTGAATAGCAGACGAATAATATTAACTGACATCTGAAAAAGTGGATCATATACCACTTGCGCGTGCGACAAAACTTTTTTCTCACACCCGGTCGCAAAATGCCACTTTTCATACCTCTGGAGCGGGCGAAAACGTCTTTTTCTTTACACGGCCGAATCCGCGTGGATTCACCCAGATTTTCCGGCCATGTTTTTTGTGGAGGCTGAAACTTTTTTTAGGGGTTCTTTGGCGTATTTTAAGCGACCCGTGTCCGAGGGTTTTGCCCGAAAATTTTTTGAAAGACCGTATTTATTAATTTTAAATTTGGCGAGAAAATCAGTCTTTTTAAAACGAATTTCAGAAAAACTGCTGTAAAATTGAGCCAAATGGACTGATTTTTACGATTTTTTTTTTCAAAATGTTCAGAATTTCCTCACCTTTCAGGCCGCACCTATAGTTTCTGATTTTATTGCGATGCGAGTCCACAATTTTGAAAAAACTGAAAAGATTCGAAAATTTTCAAGTCGAAATATCTCAAAACACCACATCTTTTTTGTCGCTGGTTTTTTTATATGTTTTTGTACATGAACTGTACTAACTTCTCCCAAAGCGGCATCCCCAGTACTTATTTTAAACGCAAGATATAGCCGATTTTCGAAAATAACATTTTTTTTGGCGTTTTTCGCCGCTTTCACGTGTTGTATCGAGTTTGAATATTGAATACGCTTCAAAATTCATAGCTGTGATACCTGCATTGTGACTTCATCCCATTTATTTTATTATTAAGTATGAATATAATAAATAGTATATTATGTGGCATGCCCGTAAAGTCACTGTTTTCGGGCGAGGTTATGTTTTTCGTACGAGCCGTTGGTTTTACCGGCGAGCCGAAGGCGAGCCTAAGGTAAAGCCAACGGAGAGTACTAAAAACATAACCTAGCCGAACAGTTACTTTACGGGTGCGCCCCATACGATATTTTTTCCGGCGAAGGCATGAATAGTCACTTTGACGCCAGTTGAGGTCCGTGCAGTGGCGTTTCTTATGGCGGGCCGAAAAAAGTGCCACTTTACGGACCGAAAACAGGCGTCAAAAAGTGACTTGTTCATGCCTGTGCCGGAAAAATATTCAAATATAGTACCTACCTGTATTTTGTTTTTATCCGAATGTCATACAATAATACTAAACATAAGTTTTAATAGCCTTTTATTTATAAAATACTTGAACACTTTCAATCAAAAACATAAATTAACCCAGTTATGCTTCGAGGTTTTTCGTATAGAATGGCGGATTTGGAAATCTTCAGCTGGTCCAATCTGACTGGCTTTCCATGTGAAACATTCACGGATACCATCTACCTCTGGAAACCTCTTTCCATTCTTGCTTTTTCATAATTCTATATTGGTCCACTTCCATTCCAGAGTAGATGGCATCCGTGAATGTTTCTCATGGAAGGCCAGTCAGATTGGACCAGCTGAAGATTTCCAAATCCGTCATTCTATACGAAAAACCTCGAAGCATAACTGGGTTAATGTACGTTTTTGATTGAAAGTGTTCAAGTATTTTATAAATAAAGTGCTATTAAAACTTATGTATTGTATTATTGTATGATATTCGGATGAAAACAAAACACAGGACGTAGGTATAATACTATATTTTAATATTTTATTATATTCATAGTTAATAATAAAATAAATGGGATGAAGTCAAAAACGGGTGGTTTTCGTTCAACTAGGACTCTGATAGTGGGTTGTGGTTGATTGAAATTCGTGTTTCATATTTATAAAATGTTCAAATGTAATGTAGGTATCACAGCTATGAATTTTGAAGCGTATTCAATATTCAAACTCGATGCAACACGTGAAAACGGCGAAAAACGCAAAAAAAACTGTTATTTTCGAAAATCGGCTATATCTTGCGTTTAAAAAAAGTACTGGGGATGCCGCTTTGGGAGAAGTTAGTACTGTTCATGTACAAGAACATATAAAAAAACCAGCGAAAAAAAAGATGTGGTGTTTTGAGATATTTCGACTTGAAAATTTTCGAATCTTTTCAGTTTTTACAAAATTGTGGACTCGCATCGCAATAAAATCAAAAACTATAGGTGCCACCTGAAAGGTGAGGAAATTCTGAACATTTTGAGAAAAAAATCTTCAAAATCAGTCCATTTGGCTCAATTTTACAGCAGTTTTTCTGAAATTCGTTTTAAAAAGACTGATTTTCTCGCCAAATTTAAAATTAATAAATACGGCCCTTCAAAAAATTTTCGGGCAAAACCCTCGGACAGGGGTCCCTTAAAATACGCCAAAGAACCCCTAAAAAAAGTTTCAGCCTCCACAAAAAACATGGCCGGAAAATCTGGGTGAATCCACGCGGATTCGGCCACACATGCATGCAAAATCCTCGTTTGCCCACCGCTTACGGACGCCCAAAATGGCCGATTGCCGCACTGTGCACGGGGCGATGCGCAAAATCCCTTCACCGGTGGGCAAAGTACTTTGCCCACCGTCTCGGCTCCGCCTCGATGGGCAAAGTACTTTGCCCACCGGTGAAAGGATACCGCGCATCGCCCCCGTGCACAGTGCTGCAATCAGCCATTCCGGACGTCCGTATAAACGGTGAGCAAGATCTCGGATCTTGCATTACATTCATAAAGAAAAACAGTGTTCGATACGCGAGGCCAAACTCGCTTCTTGCGCACTGCTCGTCTGAAGGACGCACAAACGCTCGTTTGGCCTCTTGTATCGAAATATACTATTTCCGCCCGCTAGAAGCGCGCGAAAGAGACTTTTTCCTGCCCTAGGGCGCAAAATCCTGTTTTCCGCCCGCTCACTCGGTCTGAAAAGAGGCATTTCTGCAGACCAGGTGATGAGAAAAACATCGTGCGCATCATGGGCGCAAGGCTATTAAGACGAGTCTGCTTTTACAGCAACTCGCCTTCGGCTCGTGCCGCAAATTGTATACTCGGAAAATAGCCTTTTGCGCCCTTGATACACGAATAACTATTTTTGCCACTGTCAAAGTATACAATAACTTTACGCACGCTGCACAGACATCGGAAATAAAAATTTCCAAGTACCTGGCGATACGAAAAGTGAAATTTGTTCCGGATCCTGACAAAAATGTATTCTTGCAGCTTTGCTATCAGGACACAGAACACGCGTTATTCTTTTGTTAACTTTTGTCGAATAGTCGGGGAGCAGGGAACGGGTGACTGGATTTATTGGTTTTCGATTAATCAAATTTAACTTTTGAACACTTTGTTACTACACCAGTCATTTCTTTTCCACCATCAATCATGATCTCGACAACCGTTGCTTTGTCATTTTGTGTCACGTGTTGAGTAGTTGTCGGTTATGTACTTGTTTCGAGATATTTCTTTCTGGGGGGCGGACTCCTCTTCATCTCTATAAATTTCCATCAGATGAGACAACACGCTTGTCTGTATCTCGGAGAGTCACATCTTCACCATTAATCAAGAATGATGACGAATCGTCCGCTTCTCTAACGACAAGGGGACAAGTGGCAGACGAATGGGTATAATTGGAATTGTATGCAAATTGGAGAAAATTAATAACCATATTTAATTAAACGCTAAACCAAGACGTGCGATGGTCCCCGTGAAAGGTTTTAATACAAAACTTGAACACTTCTCAATTATTCCCAAGATCTGTCGCTTATCTCGTACTTTGGATCAGAGAAATGGTCATATTTACTCGAGTACAAATTCAGATTAGATTTTCAACATGTCAGGTTTCCTCCGCTGTTCTACTGACAATAATCCTCGTAAACGTCAAATTATCCGAGGCGTGTGGTCTTTTTCGAGCAACTGAGATACCTTCCACCACAAATCAGTTTCCTCCTCTATTTTTTATCTTTCCCTTCGTGTCTAAAAGTTTATCTTGAGTCCGCCCGACAGTTTGGTGCGGGGAATCGATCCGTGGCTGGCTTTTAATTAAGTTTCGAGGTTCAGAGGACACTGTTAAATTCTCATTGTATCGTCCTTGCCGTCAGCGAGGTCTTCCAAAACCATGGAAAGGGTGAAATACTTCTCGTAGCAAGTCTGATAATAAAATAAAATTAAGACACTGTGCTTTTCTTGCATTACTGTGTAGTGTACTGTACGTCGTATAATTCTTCGATTTACAGATTCCGTAAAAAAGTTTAAATTGTCCCGAGGAAATTTATTGTTCTTCGTCCAACAGATTGTACACTTTAAAACTACTGCGTTTAAAAACCTCTGAACCGTTATCGAATTCCGATACCTCGACTAACGTTGCATATGCATTGGAAGCAGGTGACTGTAAACGCTTCTCTCCTCGAGGTTTTTTCGTAGAAAATACCGTTTCGCGTCATATATTAACTGTATCGGATTTCGATTATGGAGCACGGAAGTTTGTTAGTATCCTCGTATCGTCGATACAAGATCCACCCCGATTTTTTCAAAGTTCTAATAAGTAATCGATTGGATTTCATTAGAGATACCGTTCCAAAGTTCATAACTCCGACGAATCAACTTTTTCTTTGCGTCAAATCGAAAAGCTGAAGCTGCGAAATTCGCCCTGTATTCTGCAGGCACCCAGAGAGATTAGCACTCGACCTTTTTTGCAATAATCCAATTTATGGCTCACGATCAGCCTGTTAATGGTCAAAAGGGACAAAAAATGCGGGTGCCATCGATCGACAGCGGTTTTCCAGTTAAAGGGTTAGCCCGTACCACAAGAAGGGGTGATTAGCATAGGTTTCAATCGCGATTGCTACCCCCGCAATTTCCGGTCACTTATCTTCAGATTAGTGGAAACGATCTCTTGCAACGATCCTCCGTTCTCTGACAGTGATTTAAACCGGTATAACACCGACGATTACGGGGTTCTGGGGGGTTCAAGGCCCGTGCTTTTATCTACCCTTTGACAACTTGAAGACTTTCTTTACTTTATCTCATGCGGGAAACATGTTGGGTGAACGTACAGAGTGAGTAGAAAATCTCTCGCATTCAGGAAAAGGAGGCGTTTAGTCGGAACGTACCAGCTTTTGGGAACCAAATTGATCAAGGCGAGGGGTTATGCATTTATCAACTTGGGACCACACATTATTTTACAAGAATTCTGAAGTCAGTTTGGATTCAGTTTGAAATTCAGAGCAAATCGTTATGAATATAGAATAGAAATCCATGAAAAATCTAGTGAGATTCATTATAATTCTTGAAGAATCCTGAAAAATCAATTATGAATCCTGGACTATCGAATATATATATCAATGCAAAATCACTCAGTTATATGGAAGTGAATGGCATCATTAGAAGAACGTGGGGAAGACTTCAGGCGATTTCAAAAGATTCCAAATATTCCCAAAGGTGTCCAACATGTCAAACGATTTAGAAAGAGTTTCAACAGATTTCAAAGGATTCAAAAAGACTTTACGAAGGGATGTACAGCAGATTTCACGAGTGATGAACTTCAACATCCAGAAGCTGTTGAAAGCGCTGGATTCCACAAAGTCTGCAGTTACTCGTCCAAACCATTCTGGATTCTCTTTGGTACTGCGGTGCATATTTGGTGATGACGAGTCTTAGAAAAAGTCATCCGTTGATACAAGATGCATCGGGATTCTAGACCAAAGGTGCAGGATGTCAAAATAACCATTTTTACGAAGAATGTTCAGTGTCAAGTATTTTTATTTAATTTAGCAAATAGCTGTGCCAATGATATCGAATTACTACTGCTGCCAAACCGTTCAGGGAATCAATACGCTTCGCTATGAGCCAGCTACGGGGTTGAATACAGCTTTACAAATCCTTACCATCCTTCGAAATGAAAATACCTTCACGTTTGGTACGCGTATGAGAAGGGGCATGTCTACAGAAATGACGTTCCCGGTGGTGTGCTCGAGATCACTAGCTCCTGGCGGTAGGTCAGGAGGATTTTAACCGGGATAGTTGAATAGAGGGAATGTAATGAGACCACGAGCTTTTTGCCCCTTCTCATCATGCTCTATGCTCCCTTTATACTCTACGTCTGTGTGCTTTTTCAATTTTTTTTTTATCCTACCCTATTGAAGAACCTCATTCCAAAGTTCTTCCAGCATCCAGCATACTCTATGGAACTACTAGAAACTCGGAGGGTGATGACTGAGGTACTTCTTTTCTCTCGTCGTTTTGCGACCGACAGTCGAAGCTCTATAATTGATCCAACGCTATACAAACAATCTGAATTCAGATTCATTTATATTTTATTAAAAAAAAATTGTGCCAGATCGATTTGCTATTTTGACGAGACAAAACAAAAAGAGATTCAATTTACTGATCTTGATTTCCTCGTCTCCAATGGATGGATATGGAAGAAAAACGAAAATATCGTCCTGGATCGACATAGCGAATTGGTTTTGGTTTCGCCTGTGTACGGATTTTACCTTTTTTTCATTGCTCTTCATTGGTTTTGTATTCTGTACTGCATGTTCGGGAGGTAGGTCGGGCTTCTATCCGCCTATACACAAAACCCCACTGGTTCCAATCCGTATTACGGGTATAAAAGAAATTTGCATTTTAATAGGAACCCCCTACCATTTTCCATCCTCAATGTGTGCGCTTGTGGGCCACGTACGTACTTCACACACGATGATACAAAGGTGCCTCTACATATCCGCATATTTGTATACATATGGTAATTTGAAACTAGCATTCCAATTCTGAAAGGAAAAAAAGCAATTACATATGCCCGGTACAGAATACTCGCAGCAAAACGAGTCTGAAGTGAACTATTTGTCAGAGAATAAAAAAGTCGGGTTATGCTAAAGTTCAGGGGTCAATACCAATTAGTCAAAAATAACCAGACACCGTGACACAGAGAAAACTCAAACCACTGCCTCCTAGACACCATTTTTTAATCTTCACACGTGACTTCTATAACCAAAAGTAAATTGTTCCAAAGAAACCTGTGGTTTTCACACTCGACGTAAAGTGAAATTTGGATATTTGTGAATGATTGAAAATTTTGCTATACATTTGGTCGAGATAAAGATTGTTCACTGCGTAATTGACGAGACCGCAGAGAGTGTTTGAGTAATTAAATTGCTGTACATGCATGGCTGGTAAAACCACGACCATGAAATATTTTGCGCAGGCTGCGCGCGTAGCCTCGTGAAATTAGAAATTTATGTGGTAGAGAGAAACCGGGGTATATGTCACAGCGGATGACCGGAAACTCATAAATGCGTGCTTCTGTGATATATGCGTCTGGTCACGCGTATGATTCTCGCGCCGGTGTAGAATCGGAGTAGAGGCACAGAACCGTGACCACACGAAAACGTCATACGTCAGATTTTTACAGAACCCCCGCATGTTCCCGGTGAACCGGCACCTAATACCAGGGGTTCACTTTCCCAATCCTGATTTAACACCGTATCAAAAAATATATCATCTAAAAAATCTGCCTACGTAACTGATACCCTCTCAACCTGACATCTACGGATTGGCAAAACGGCCGAGGGTCTACATCCCAACTTGTGAACAAAAGGTTTTTCCTCTTTTCTTCCTCGACATTATAATCTACGTATCGATGTGTGATTGATGTACCGTTCGCTAAAGTTTATAGCCGAATATATTTCGGAAATCAATCTTTTCACATTCTATTTCGACGTGCCCTGTAGTCTCGCTTGTAGTATTGGAAAGGATCCGAATAGAATAGCAGAGGCGGAAATTTAAATCTATCGAAAATATAGCGACAAACATTGAGGTGATTTTGCAGGTATAGAAAACGGTCATTTTATTGTAGCTTTATATTGCCGGGGGAGCATCTGCGCGCTATGTGAGATTCGGTTGATAGCATTTTCTCCTCTTTTTTTCCACATCCCATATCCAACTAGACACCCGCATCCGCCGGTTGCGATGTGAAGGTTCATTTTTATTGACCCTCTACGTTTTACAGTCCGAAAACTATTAACCGGTGGATATTAATTGCCAGCGTCATTCAAAGTGCGTCGAAAGTTCAAACGCGTGAAGCTTTTCGTTTTATGAATGCGTTTTACAGATATTCTCTGAATATAAAAAGAAAAAAGAAGAATTATTCCGATTCAAATTTCTTTTTTACATTCATGCGGGCTGCCTACTTCGAATAAAAAAGGGAATGAAATAATAAATACGTCGAATGCTGTACGAAAGCTCCTCTTCAAAGCTTTACGATCAAACACATATCCCAAATTCTTTGTCAGTCGACGAACGAATGAACCGACGGAAGTGCAAGCGCCCAGACGTACGCACGTTGACGTCTACATTATTAACTCAAAAACCTCCTCATATATATTTATGCCGCGAAATCCTCGTTAAAATTTATGACACTGCGACGTACCTTCGACTCGCGTCTTCACCGACTGGACATCGAGTACTCCTCTATGTATGTCGATTATTTTCATTTTCATTTTTTTTTCATTCCCACATGTTGCAAAAGCTTTTTCATGTGAAGCAGCCACTTCATGCCGCATGCACGACAGCAGCTTCTGTGCTTTATGATTTCAGAGTTGAATGTTCTGGTTGTTTCAGCTCCGTCGCAGAGTACTATTTTTCGAGTGTGAAATTTGCAGCATGAGCCGAAGGCGAGTCCACCTGGTCTGCAGAAATGCCTATTTTCAGACCGAGTAAGCGGGCGCAAGACGGGACTTTGCGCCCGAGGGCAGTAAAGATCTGTTTTGCGCCCGCTCAGGAGGTATGAAAAGTGGCATTTTGCGACCGAGTGTGTGAAAAATACGTTTCCAGTTCTCACAAAATACACCATTCAAGAATTGGCTGTGAATAAAGGAAGAAATCCTGGTTATGCTTGAGTTAGGCAGTGGTAAGGAATCCTTGATATGGAATTTCTGCTTCCAGAGCTTCCTCACTATGAACCGACTAGGACCTCATCAGGATTTCTTCTGGATGACTTTTAGCACATATAGTCAGGCCCTGTTGTACGAGACACAGCATGATTCAGTGTCAACCCCAGAACCTCGTCGTTGTTTTCAGTACCCGTAAACCTTGAACATGAGTCGTTCACGCCAGTTGCTTATTTGACCATGTCATAGTATACGAAAAAATCTGGAAAAATTGATAGGGCTTCTTGGTATGCTCAACTAAATAATAAAAAATTTTCCGTGTCTTACAATTTTTCTTTAGGCTCGGCAAAAACGTTGATTTGTCGTGAATCGTACTTTTCCCACATTCGGCATCTCAGGAATCTTGTTCATCGAATATTCAAGGTTTCAAGGGATGTCTCGGTGAGAGATTGTCAGGATTAAGTACACCTGAATCCTGATATACATACATCAGGTCTGCGTACACATTGAGTAATGGAAGCGATCCCTCAGTTAGATGACAAATGAAGAGCTCGTCCCGACCAATCAACATCTAGTACTATTCGTGGTAACGTCCAAGAACTGAGGAAGATAACGTTTGTTCTGACAACTCAGAGGATCCAGGTCCTGGTCGGAAACACCCTTGATCCTCTTAGGCTGGTTTCTGATGAGAAATAACAGTTTGTTCCTTTTTTGAACAATTGTTTGGGCTTCGTTGTTGGGAATAAAAGTGTACCGGATTGAAGCAATTACTTGAACAAAGAAACATGGAAGTCCTTGTACGGACTACAACTTATTTCGCGTTCGTAGCAGCTACGGAAAAAGGATTTATTGAACGTGGTTGGATTTTCTCAGCTTTAACCACTACAAATATATATATATACTAACTGCGAAAAGTGTTGGTAAAATGCGATTGTCGCAATCGTGTCCACCCCACAGAAAGGATTTACTAGCGCTACCAAAAAAATAAAATAAAAAACCCAGACACAAGTCAGATGGCTGAGGCATCGATTTTATGAATGAGACACTAACTTTGGTGGGATGATATTCTGCTGACTTATTTTCCTTCTGAGCCCATCGTTTGTTCTCAAGATCATAAGGAACAGGTAAAAACTAAGAAACTATGAATAAATTCTGTGATAAGGGTATTTTTTCCATACCTCTTCAATGGAGATAAATTATTTCCCGTTTTAAAATGAATATAAACGGGACATAGCTCGCGTGTACCAATCCGTCATCACAGTTGTCTCGAATGTTGGAGTCGCTGCGGTTCGCAGTTCTAAACTTCTACAGTCTGCCGTCTAGACTTAGCATCTATAATTAGCAACTAGTCGTATCACTTGCCCGAAGAAATTTTATACCAATGGTACTTGTCGCTTATTTTTACATTATTTATCTCTTCTATTTTTCAAAATTTTATTTATCTTTTCTTTAAAAGAACGGCGTGGCACTTACGTCAGGACCTAATCCCTAGTTATTCATATACCGTAGTATATAAAGACGACCGATGATGATGCTCGTTATCCCCACTAAGAAAATAATTTTCATCACGGTTTTGATCTGTGATAAATAGTCGGAAAATACAATTTTTTTCTGGACGATGTTGGTACTTAAGACTTAAGCCCCATTTTTCTTCTTGGTTTCGTGAAATATATCATACCAGATGGCAACCAACGGTTACCATTAGTTTTCCCTGTTATCCCCATGTCGTACGAAATTCGAGTTTCAAAAAAAGTACATCACTCTCATCCACGACATGGACAGAGAGTGTAATCAAATTTGTCAAAACCATCCTTTCCTAGTGATATAACGTGCGAATGATGGACAATGAAGATATTCATTAGACACGGTGTCTGAATTAATTCAGGGCTCAAGGGCAGACGCGCGTACATACATGCTACTAATTAGAATTGAAGCTTCAGAAGCTTCCGGGACGCGTACCCTGAGATCAATAGCAACGTAATGGACGTAGCCGACGGTTCTGTAGTATACGCGATGCAATGAATCATGGTCTACTAATCTTAGAGCTTGTATCGATTATGCTTATATGGTTGAGTTTGATCCAAGATCTATAATACCGTGTAATTCAGTCGAGGGATTATCAGACTCCGAAAATTGACTGAGGAAAAGCTATGGTAGCTGCTGTTTATAGTTTACGGCCTCCCGTAAACAAAACCCGGTAGTCAAAATTTCTTCCAAGTTTTCTCAAGGTTCAAAGCGACGTCATATAGTGAAATATTTTGTCTCTTTTGAAGCGTAAATCACCGTGGAAAAATGTGTTAGGAACAGCAAACTGAAGGTGAAGAAACTATGCCAGGGTGTCGAGTTTGTAAATCAACAAAATGTAGCAAGTAAAAGATTTTTCTTTCAGCAACGTTGAACTCAGTGTATGAACAATGCTATTTGAAGTGTTTTCAAGGGAATGTTTTTCCATCACATGAATGTACGGAGAAAGAGAGATTTATTGGTGTTGTAATGGAAAAAAGTGATGCTACACATTCAGGGGTAGGAAAAGAAACATCAAGAGCTGAATGCTGCAGCTCGTATGTTATTAGATTGGATCTGATTATCCGGCTTACAAGTTCGGTCATCAATGTACATTGCAGAGGTTTATTATATCAATCTAGCTATCCACAGATACCCAACTCCATCACTACATCAGAGGGAGCTAGGCAGTGTCAGCACTTCTCACTATGCGTTGTCTCGTAACCAGATAGTAAACTCATGATCCACGTTTATCTAATATTTCCCAGGAGGTGAATCCCACCTGAGGGAATACTCCTAATCGATGTCATAAACGTTTCTCCTCCCTGCAGCATCAGCACCACCTAACTTCGATACTGCGCACCTGGGTGTAATTCGTATATAGTTATTTTTAACCTAAAGAAAATCACGAGTCACATTTCAAGCTTCCAGGTACATTGGTGGAATTCAATCCCTCGGTAATGATGCTTCATTCACAATTCATTCATACTCTTCCTTTTGCTGATGAGTTTCGTAAATGCACCATCGACAGAATTCCTTATCCTCGAACTCGGTAATTTTCTGAATTCCTCGAGGTTCTGAAAAAAGCTTCTGCTCAAAGGTTGAAAATCTCCTCGGGCTGATGAGATGCTAGAACGAACGGAACTCACAGAGCTTGACGCTAAACACGTTAACTTGGTTCTGGTTTTGCTCTGTAGTACGCTATACGGGTTTGTGGTCGAAGTCATTTCCTGTTCAAATAACAGATTCCCAGCAAACAAGGATCCCCACAGTACGCCGTCCACCTACCCATCAGCAATCCTTTCATTAAACTCGAACTCTCAACCAAGACTCTCTGTCTGCTCTTCTTCATCCGCAGACAAAGATTATTTCATCAAAAGTCACCCCGAGAGACGCTCCGAGCTAATCGATTAACGCTGCAATTAGGTACCTCGAAGATGCTCATTATACTAACGTCAGCCAATATGTACCGTAGCTCAGATAGTAGCGTCACATGTTTCTCATTCTCAATCATCAGTTATCGTGATTCTTTCTGTTCTGAAGAAGTAAAATGTGTAGTCATGGGTAGCTTCATCAATTTCCCTTCGCCATTTAGTAAGCTTCGCTATTAATGTCAGGTAATACGTTGTTTCGTGGTACTTGATACGCTTTTTACATTTTTATGGCCGACCCAGCATGTGTCGTATCATTTTCACTCGCTCTGCTGAAAAGGGTGAGGGTTGCTTGGTTTCGGGATAATATTCGCGAGATTCAATCGTCGAAGTACGCTGATTCAATAAAATCTGTTTGTCGCAGAGGAAAGAATGTTTTACCTGAGACAAAAGACCGGGAGATGGAGAGATTAATGAATCTTGAAGTACTGATCACCGGGCTAACCTCATTATAAGATTATTCGGTCCTGAAAGAAGGAAAAATTTTTTTTTTCACCCGATTCGATTATCCTTTGTTACTCGCGTTCGGATAACTTCTGGTAATGAATATTCAGCAATTTTCACCCTCTCTTTTTTTCCTCAGTTTTCCCTCTCGTTTCTCGAGCCTCGCTGTTCGCTCTTTTTAACAATCGCCATCCACCCTGTCGAGTTTTCAACTTTTTTTTCATCTCTCTCTTCATTTGGGTAGTATTTTTTTCTTTTTTTTTCCGTTGCAGTTATCCGAGCGCAAACTCTCCTAAGGATTAGTGTCTAAACGTGCAGGAAAACAACGTGGCATGGTACCTATTCCCTATCGACGGAGAGAACTCGGGGTACAAGCTTTTGAACAATAAAATCTCTTGCGTACTTTAGCGGGCTCACAATAGGTACAGAAAAAAAAAATAATAACTATAATAATAGAACGTCAGCCTCTCGGGTTACGTTATAGCAATTTGCTAATGGTCTCATATCACGGTTCTTCGTATATGTACCATCGAGACGTATCACATGCTAGATTCACGAGAGACTGTATGCTGACTTTTTTCATATTTCGAAACCTCGAGTGTCTTTTAACCTGTCAATTATGAGAAAGGAATTACTTTGGGTTGATTCTTCACGGAATAGTTGCGACTCGCTAAAATCGCCTCAGGCTTTTTCCAGGTATTATGTGCTTTTCTAGAGTCTGCTTGTTCCGCTGAATATCCTTGGACATGCCAGAAGGTACGTGTGAATTGTTCACGCACGGACTCACACAAAGGACCACAGCGGTCATAAAGTCTATTATTTCCAATTTCAAATTAAACAATAAGCCAAAGGTATGCAAGCCAGATGGTTTACAACCCGGGATTTCCTATTTAGCAAATAAGTTTTACAAATTAAAGACATTCCCGGACATCTGCGCGCCAAACCTTTTACGACTCAGGAAATGTCTATTACTAAGAAGTCACACGCTTGCCTGGGCCAGGCCCAAGGGGTACGGGACCCCTCGCGGGTCAGTCCGCGTACCTAGGCACGTCAGCAAGGTACCGTTACTCCAGCCCTTCAGGCAGGGGTAACTACGCCCCCTCATGACCGGAAATGCTGAATTCCGCCAATCACAAAATTCAAATATCGTAGCCAATTAGCAGAATTCTACCACCACTCCCGATCGACGGAAGAACGCATCTTCCGCCAAGATCGGTGATCGGTCAAGTCAGTTATTCGACAACAGTCAGTTCGTCAACAATACTCAACCGTCATCAGCACTCATTCAAGTTAGTGCGAGCACTCAGCTCAACTTCAATCAAGTTCGCGTCATTCAAACTTATTGTTATTAACAATTCAAGCAACACATCATAAACATTCAATCATTTGCACTTATCGCGTCCGTGAATATCCTCGTGAACTTCTATTCTCTCATGCATACCTTAGATAACTAAGATTTAACCGCTATGTAAATATATGAATAAATATTGGTTATTTAATCGCAAAGTAACGTGCTTTGTTCAATGAGAAAATACCCGCGTAAAAGTTAATTCAAACTCGCACGCAAACATGAATTTTGTGGCAAATTTACACTCATGTATTATCAAGTTTGAACACATTCTGGAAACCGTGTGCTTTTAATTACTGAATAATTCACAGACCCGGAATCCTCCCATTATAAACTCAATAAATTCCCACAAAATTGTACTGACTCAATGTGAATCGAAATTTGTACATCAACGATGTGTTTCACAACTGCCTACGGAGAAAAAATTTCAAAGTAAATTCTACAGCACCCACGTAGTAGTGGTTCGCTGTGTACCGAGTGTCTGGATGAAAATTCGCGACCACTAAGGAAGTAAGAACAAAGTATATCCAGTCTGATTGCACAATAAGGATGACTAGAACGGGCAGGATGTAACAGCTGGGTCAATAATCCATTTTAATAAGGGATTATTAAAGTATATCTCTCCAGAGTTATAAGCCTCGGAGACGACCGAGTTTGACAATTTCGTCATAATCTCAGACAGAGGTAGTGTTTCATTAAATTTAATTGAGGCCTCGGTGAATATCGCGCTCGTAATTGACGCGAATATGCAAATCGCAGCCTTGCCACAAACTTGCCCCCAACATCAAACGAGGCTCGAATCTCATTCGTTTAATTTACCGATTTTCCGGCTGTCCAATGGCCACTTTGATCAGCGAAAACGTCCTCGAAAACTAGAGCCGGCTTAATTACTCGCCCAAGGGACGAGCCGTGCATACATCAATCCCGATTCGTTAATTGGTACAAATCTCTGGCAGAGGTAATACGCGTTTCTCTTTCGTGCAGCGAGGGATCTTCGGTGGATTTCAATTCCGTTCTGTTAATTGAGATAATACTACGGTTAATCGGTATTCGTTGAGTAATTAATCGGCCTGATCACTCCGTGAGCCGAGGAGGTGAATAAAAAAATATGCAAAAAACGGGGGAAAAAGAAGACGGAAAAAGAAACCTGACGACTCGAAGACACGCGACGACGTCCTGTGAGACCGACACACGGATCAGACGCGGTTGAATCGCTGCGCCGTCACTCACCCACTAAATCACAAACGCTCGCCCGTCCGTCGTCACCTAAGACGTCTGACGTCGTGGAGTGACATCTTTGGAAACGACCACACTGCATCAATTTGACGGAAAACTCTGAACTCGCAATTATATACCGGGTGTCCCATTTTAATCTTCCACCTGATTTATCTCGGAAAGTACTGCTCGGATCGAGTAATAAGTAATATTAAACTTTTAGGGTTCGGAGGGGGACGTTAAAAAAAAAAATTTAATTTTTTTCAATAACAAATGGTAGCGTAAAAATGACAGATATGTTTTTTAAATGGGAACATGTATGCATACATGCACACACACACACGCGCGCGCGAAACACGGACAATTGTTAATAACAATTGAAAAATGTTTCCTACAAAAGATGTTAGTTTTGACCTAAAGAATTTATTGTTGAACAAAATAAGTCATGTTCCCATTTAAAAAAAAACATGTTTGTCATTTTTACGCTACCATTTGTTATTGAAAAAAATTGACGAATTTTTTTTTGAACGTCCCCCTCCGAACCCTAAAAGTTTAATATTACTTATTACTCGATCCGAGCAGTACTTTCCGAGATAAATCAGGTGGAAGATTAAAATGGGACACCCGGTATAATACCGAAGATTGGAGCTGGTCGGCTGTTTTTATTCCTACAGCAGCAGAGTTATGAATTGATTTGTCAAACTGATGAACTGCACTCCATTCTGGACATCAATTTCATTCCTCTATTTCAGTTCGCTGTATTTTTCATCGCACTGACACTGTAGTCGTTATTTTTACTTTTTATCCTCATATTTCACACTCAGCTCGCATTCATTTTATAATAACTCCAGGAATGTTATTCATTGTTTGGATACCGAATCACATATCTCAGATTATTGTCCAAATCGTGGCCAAAGGTTGTGCCAATGGAATGACTTGCACTTGCGTGCATGATGGTCATAAAAAATTAAGTGCAAAGTCCAAATGACACTAAATTGTAGCCCAAATGTACTCACAAAGTTTGGCGTACAACAGTGTGTGAAGTCCTAGAAGTCTCTTCGAGTCCCTTGAAGTCAGTGAAGTCTTCGAAGTCTTGAAGTTTGGTGTACGCTACTTTTCGGGGTAGTTCACCTCTCGCCTCAAAGCTATAATTCGGAACATGCTTCATAATGAATCGAAGTCCTATCCAAAATACTGCACGTCATATCGTAACTTCGAAATTGAATTACTCGAATCATTCGTTGAATAAATTGAAAACGTTGAATGGATTTGGATCGAAGAATGCTTTCCAATTATTCATTAATCCGACGTCGCAACAATAATGTGCGCGAATGATGACTTCTTCTATTCAGCAGATAATCATAGACACTTGAATCAGCGACTTACTCAGACTAGACGATCAAGGTGTTACTTCAGTCCAATTATAACCGACGTTCATATTTTTACCGGGTGTCCATGTCGTTCTCAGACACTGGCACCAGCACCAACACCCGGCAGAGCTCTGGTTGCATAACTACCATGGGCGTTGAATGAAAACAGAGTAACAAATGGTAACACGAATTAGGCACGCGCCCGACTACATTCTGTCGGTGTCCTTTGTGCAGCCGCCAACGCAAACATACCTTCCTTTGGTACAGCTCGTCAACAATTGACGCTATCGACTATTATTTTTCCATCCGTCGATGCTGATGAACGACGCGGGAATTCACGTTCTCTTGATCTAAATTTTGTAGGCAGACGGATAAATTATTGTGCGGTACCCCCAGGAGCAGACAGGATCAAGTTTTATGACCTTGGTTAGAACTTTTTTGGCAACGAGTAATCCTTCTGACGCAAAACACTCTTATAATACTTGCAGCTCGAAAGAATGGCGACATTCCTTCGATCCTTTGAGTTATTCCAGTGTCCGCGACTACTTCGGAAATACCAAACCTCACATTAGCACGTGTCTTGTGTTCGGATGAATAGTTGCTCTGTCCATTTGAATATAGAATATGCCCTGCAGTCAACAGGTGCGGTGGTGAATTAATGGATGTTCGAAAAATTTAGAATTGTCAGAAAATGGTAAATGAAAAAAAATGTCAAAAAATTATTAACCCCTCTTTGGCAATAATATTCAATTTATTTGATCCAATGCGACTCGGGGCTCGATTTATACATCCGTTCTTGAAATTCCCCACGTCTCCCAAGTGTCTGGTGAATCCGAAGGCATTTGAGAAATATCATCATTTTATACGTCTAATTGGTTACGCGCCAGAAATGAGGTACACGCGTTGTCCGTTTGGTTGTTTTTCGATTTCGCAATGTTCGCTGGTCCCTACTACCTCTGAAGGTAATTGATGGCCTCACGTTCTCGTATTTATAATTCGTCGCCTGGGAATTCCGTACGTGAGAAAATCTATGAGGACTATTATGTCTGACCCTGGACATATAATATGCGCGGATACTCAATTAGACACTTTTCATGTGTTCCTTTAACGTTGGACAAATCTCGTAACAGTTTCTACCGAATTCGCCGCCGTCTGTATAGCTTCTGGCACTGTGGTAAGGTACTCGGTGCCGCGCGGTGTACGAGGATATAAATACCACCGCGAACGTCTGCCACTGACATTGGCGACATTTTTTAGATACGCAAAATTCCAACGTCTGAACCGTCTCGTCTTACCCTCGTCCGTTGCCAGATGTTTACCGCGCACACGTCTCAAAATTCTTTTCGTCCCGTCCCGCAGACCGGGTTCTCCGTTCATTAATAAAACCGACCGCAGCGGAGGCACCTGTTGTTCGTAAATTTCTGCGCAATATACGAAACATGAAGAAATTATCGAATACTACCGGACACACAAATCGCGCGAATTTAGCGCCGAGGAAGTTATCGAAATTCAATGACAAATTTATACCGCAACATAACTCAAGCAGACAGCATGGCGCCTCATTGACCCGGATTATGTCCCCAAATATTCACACTTTTTCTCATTCCATTACTTTTTTTATGTCTAGAATACTAACATCTTTTTCTCACCTTCTATGTTTCAGAATTTGAATAAAAGACAGCAAACGAATTCCGAAGGACTTCAGACGTGGCAGACATATCCATCATGTAAGTTAACGTTCTATTCAGAATCCATCGACTCTGCCTCTTTTTAACCGCATCTTCGGAGTCACTGGAAACTAATTGATTTCGTTATAGCATCGTGACAGAATGTGAATAATCGTTGATACAGTTTTCAGAGTCGTTTGATTACGATTTTTATGTCGCATATCAGTTTGGTAAGTTAATTGGTTATGGACACTATGAATTCCTGAGAGACGTAACATCCGATGTGGGTTCGGTAATAATAGCGGAGAACGTGTCTGACCGCGAGCCGTCCAGATCTGCATCAGTAGGTCAAACTTGTATTTTTCTCTTCAGGTTCTTTTTCTCGTTTCTCCCGGTGGTCTTGGTTCGAAATGCTTTCATTGGCTCGTATAGACGTCGTTAAAAATATTTGTAGCCTACCGCAAACTCTTCGCGTTCTCGTGTTTGTGCGGTTCTTAAATAAAAGTCAGGATAAGTTAGAGAGGAGAGGCCACAGGAGAGGAAAATGACCACCGACTGAGCGCTCTGGCCAGTCGAGACGATTTCTTTAACGCTTCACAATCAAATTCAGAGCTTCGCTCAGATGGAGCTTTTGGAATTTTGATTTACGAATATCGTCAAATATTTTTTAGTGCTTCAATAAATTTGTGATTCGTCCTATCAGAAAATGACAATGAATAAAGAAGCTCGTGAGTATTTTGACACGCTTACTTTTCTCTGACAGTAAGAAAGTCTGTTTTATGCCATACGACGTACTCAGGAACGTCATGATTTCCGGTTCTCAACTGTCTTCTCGAATTGATAAACCAGTTTCGTGTCGGTCTTAAAGTCTTCAGACTGGAATGTCGGTGCATAGTCTCACACGTCACGACTTGGCCAGTAAAAGAGTTCAGCATGGGATATAACCACTGGAAACATCAATCAAATTTTGTTTCCCTTCCAAATGGCACTCTCGCAAAACGACCGATTGTCGTAACACGACTTTCGCAAATGTTCAACGAAATCGTCAGACCTTCCGTCGTTCCAGAGGAAATGATGTAAAAATCTTGATCAAGTATTTTCATGTATAGGAGATAAAAAACTGATCTCCCACTGAATACCTTTTTTTCTCCAATCTGTTAAAGTTCGATTTTGAAATCCACGACGTTGAACCACTGTCGGAATAAATTGCCGATACGTCGTCTTCTTCGCTGATCGCATCGATTTCACGATTCCTGACGATTCGAGAGGCTTAAGTTGTTCCTCGTGCTCAGTTCCACATGCGAAAGCCATTGAAATTTATCTCCTTAAAGTTTTTACCTAGCAACCCTCCCTCGCAAGGGCCGGATTCTGATTGACGGATGAATCTTTTCCACGACTGTCAAGACCTTCGCTGAAATATTCAACTTATTCAACGATCCACCTTCACTTGTGTTCCACCTCGCTGTCTCTATTTTATAAGGTCACAATCGAGAACTGACAGGTGAAATGCAAAAAAAAATAATCTTCTTCTTATTATCACAGAATTTCGATAATTTTTTGCGAAGCGATTGTGCGACGTCATCCATTCGCACGGCTTGCCACTAATCCCCGCAAATTTCTAACGGCAGTAGAGATAAAGGGAACGAAATTTCGATTCCGTAAAAACAGACTAGCGCCAAAGTGTGATAGCTCGGTAATCACAGAGTCTGGTGAATCTTGGGGAGCAGAGCCATCAGCAGGCCCTTAATCAAGGATCGAGGATTGGGAGGATGATGAAGCCGAGAGTATCTCTTTCTATATCAGATTCGTTTCAGACAGCATTTCGAGCAAAAGCTAGCTTTGACTTTTCCGTCCCTCCCACGAGCTAGTATATATACATTTGATTTCCGTGAATTTCAAAACTCGGGTAATATTCTTCTGGTTCAACTCCAGAGTCATGTCGACCTGAAACGATGAAAATAACACTCGGCAGGGATCGAATTATCACTTGAAGAATCTGTTCGCAATTTTATTGTAAGCGCTGTCATACTCGTCTAATAGGATTGACTTATTGCGGATTTCTGAGGGCTGGTACTATAAGTATTGTAATTGTTTCCACAAGTGTGGTAATGGTTACCATACTTCTAGTACTAGCCCTCAGAAATCCGCTATAAGTCAATCCTATTAGACGAGTATGACAGCGCTTACAATAAAATTTTCTCCGTGTAGGCATCATGAGGTCCCCATTTACTTACAACCCCAAAACTGCTACTCCTCTGGAAAAAAACCTTCCTTCCTCAAAATCATTCACCAATCCAGAGAATTAACAAAATACTCTACTAACCAAACCAATCATGGTCAATTAACAATTTCCCACTCTTGCTAAGAATCATCCCTAACGTTTGCTTGGTCAGAAACTTGAAGCTGATGATCAGTCTTGTCAGAAACATGAAACTAGAAACAACTAGAAAAAATAAGCCGAGTTCAACTTTGTAATTCAAGATGGAAATGACTTATAAATCAAACGCAACTTCGTGTCAATTTTTCTTCAAATGTACAAATGAACTATACCCCTTTTCATCCAGTCACACAATGACGGTGTAGGCGTGTGACGCTACAGCCATGGTTGGTTGATTTCTGTTTGTTCACAACATTTGACATACAACAGTTCAAAGAGGTGATCATAGAGATGTGATCCAGCCGGTAAGCAAGATGGTTGGATGGCTTCGGCTTCATATCCCAGGATCTAATATCGGCGTGACAGATGTCAGAGTGTTCCGAAGTGGAGAACTACGCGGACCTCGTCCACTGGGAAATCCACGTGCGATTTGCGTGGGTTTCGCTGCATCGGAAAATCGTAATTCATCCAGTGGGTAGAAAGTTCAATATCATAGAATGATCAACCTCTGTTTCTATTCCGTTGTATTTCGCGAGAGCTGAACACACCGGTGTAATTTATAGTCAGGAATAGCCATCCGTTCGCAAAAGGGCGAAATAATATATGTTGTTGAAATGGGACCCTTTTTTATCACAAAGGCTCCAGGAAATCGTTTCTTCTCTTTCCAGAAAATTAATTCAAGCTCTAGGACAGGAGAGCGAGAAAAAGGCAGAAGCTGATCGAATTTATCTTTCTTTCCATTTCTTCCATCCGTTTTATGGGGTACTTTTTTGCCTCATCATAGAAGCCCGAGTCTGCTGGCAGCTGTGTAGTATTTCTTGAGTGCACTTACCTCTAGATAAGCAAACGACTCATGGACACTGGAGCTCGACAAGATCTTGAGGGAAGAGGCTCGGTATTAAGACACCATTAGAAGTAACTCGATACTCTTGATTTTCCGGTGACTTTTACTCCGAATGAACTCCGTCAGTCACGTTCTAGTAAAAGATCAAGTCCCGCAGACGTTCGTGGACGGACAATTTTCGTCTCCCTTTTTTCTGTTAATACAGAATGATACCCGCGCTTTGGGAATCGGAGAATTGTAGGGTTAGTAGCGCCATAGGTTATCGCGTCACTCGTTTCGCTAAGCAAGAAAATCCCTTGATGGGGGGGTGAGAAATCGAAATTTCCCCAATATCGTTGAGAACGAATCGAAGACCCGTTAAAACTTCCGGTGACCCTATTTAGTTTAAAGGTAACGGGCAACTGAGCCGGGAAAAAGGTTCCATAATCTATCCTCTCGGAAATTGCTACCAGGATCCGGGATTCCGTTCGAAACCGAAGACGAATTTCCGAACGAAAAATTTCTGTTGCCGTTCGAAAATCACTCTGTTTCATTGGCTGTCCGTCTTTTTCACCACGCGATCCATTATTTCCAAATTGTCAGACTTTTTCCGCCCGGATGCAATATATTTGAGAATTCAAAATCCCGGTTTATGCTCGACCCTGGTATGAAATTGATTAAAACCATTCTGTATCGTGGCGAATCCTCATAAATATATCCCAGCGCTATAACTAAAAGGTTTATGTATGTACCAGCCACTCGCTAGGTTTCCCTCTGCATATAAAACGGTACGGTTAATATCGTTATAAACGTCTAGAAGACGTCAAACTGTTTCACGATGCATCCGGACGTCTTATACCGTCCCTACTCTACGGACTCTTAAAATTTTAATCCGTACTCTCCGACATGAGTCTCATCATGAAAATACTATCTCAGATTTCACCCTCTGCTTAGTTTCATCTTCAGTCTTTCATGACGCCACTTGCACAATGCTCAGGGTGGTCATTCAATTAGAAAACATGAAAAACCTCGAAATTTCATAGTAGTTAAAAAGTCTGTGTAATGTTAAAAATCAGTTATTTTTATTGAAGTTGAATGTTGATAGTAATTTTTATATTTTTCAGTCAAAGAGATGATCAATTCGAGCCAGAATAAGAATTAGACATCAGTTATATCCTCCTACGTGTAAAACTTTAATGAACAAAAATTACAAAAAAATGAAGTAAATCTCATTGAAAACCGAGTTGGAAAAGAACAGGGCGAACGACCATTAAAAATAATTCACCGTTGTAACAGATTAATTTTTTTACCGAAGGAAAACAGAAAAACAAAATTGGCTGGGAGATTTACTTACTACAAAGGGGGAAAGAGTTCAGGAAAAAAACGCGTTTCCGATAATTAAAAACATAGAGAATGTCATGGCGTTTTTATTGTTTTGTCAAATTAGTGGACTCCCTAAAAGTTGAATATTCCTTCGATTTAGATTCCATTAGTGCCAATATATTCAGAAATTATGGTGGATATTATCATCTCGCGTCACCAGAGGACGCGAACAATGTCTCACTGAGACCCATTCTGCTCGCACCTCGGCTCGCACTTTGGTACGAGAAAAAAATGTACCCTTTTTTAGTGACGAGGTTTCATACTTTAGGGGTAAAGATATGAGGAGAAAAGTGAGGGGGTTTTTATGAGGTGACGGTTTCGTCAGCGGTATTATTCTCCTGGAGTACACCAGCCACGTGCTGTCGTTTTTTTTTTTACCCTCACCAACACCGGCAGGCAATGTCCGATCATATTTCACGGTTGAAACAAAGTGTCGACCCGCGACAGGGCATTCTTCTGCAAGAAGAGGTTTCACTCCGCGGATAATAACCCATAGTGAAAATGTTCTTGCCGACGTGCGATGCCAAGTCATATTAGCGTCACTCTGGATCTTTGTGCTGTACCATCGCATTGTTTTCCGATTCACTAAATTCCCTCGATGATACTGGACTGGAGATATTTAACGTTCTTATCTTACCATATGTGTTCCGAATTTAGATGTTCCGAGTAAAATTCACCTGTGCGACTTTCCGCGAAGAAAGGGGACCCCATGCGGCCACCGATCTCGCGCTAGCCTCCAACTTATCTCAGTTTAGGAAAGTCTGTTAGTTACCAGCTGGCCAAGCGACGACTTGTCTCAATTTACGCAAACTGTTCTAACATTCCTTCTGCCATCTCTCTTTCCCTTTTGCTTCAGCTCTTAAACCCCAGTGGAGGAGGCGAATTATTCTGTCCTCTAATTTATATTAATTTTATACACGCTCGTATGTTTATCTGAATTAAGGCAGGAACGACCCAACTTCCATTTAGTTTTATCGTTTTTTGAGTTTCGAGAAGCTGAACATAACTTTATTCAAGAAAAAGGAATTTTCAATTATTTTATAATCCCAAATTCCCTGAAAATGAATCTTCGTTTGCTCCTTTCCGCCAAATTCCAATTAGCGCCATGGCAACCGATAACAACGTTCATCGCGGACCTAAACCTGTAATCGGCTCAGCGTCCATCATTTTACCCATAGCCTAAACCTAAACCCACTTCATGCCAATTCCAACATCTATTCCGAATACTGAACAGTCTGATTTTGATTGCTTGCAGATATCTCACGTGCGGATCAACTGTTCAACAAACCTCCAAAATGGTAGCCAGTTTATGGTAAGTGAACAGCTGATGTCTTTATAACAGTATTTTTAAGTAGTTACCCCCTCGATCATTTATCTATGAAATTTTTGTAGATATATAACATTTCCCAAATCCGTGTAATCAATTTTGCGAAAAGCGTTTTGAATCTCGCTTCATATACGATTATTAATCACAATTTGCATACAGCAATAAATTTATCGTTGAATCCACGTGTGCAAATGATATCTAAAGTTTAATTACAGAGAGTAGGTAGATAAATAATTGCATACAGGTAGTGGATCTGCGTTGATACTCACCCACCGAGTAATTAAATGCGACATTAATACTCATCGGAGTAACCAGTACCGGAGTACTATTTACTCAATCTCGTCTCAACTCTTCAATTCCGCACCACTCATTCAAATTCAACCGTAGAGAAATTCCCAAGATAAACTTCACCGTACTCTAATTATTCTGCTAGGTTCAGGAGCGAGAAAATTAACGTCGAGTACTCTTCTTTTTAAAGCTTTAATCTGCAGAATTAAAAATTTTCCTGTGAACCTCAATCGAAACTTATGGTTCAGAGCTTGCGACGGTACTAATTACGCGAAATATCTGTCAGTTTTCGCTGATGTGGGAGCAGCCGTCGTGGCGGTGGTGTTCGAATGACGTCACGTCTGATTTAAGCTTTTCACCCTTCTCACCTCGGCCCATTTCCTCCTTCCCCGTATTCGAAAGTTCGCATTCCTATCTGCTACAAGTTTGGACCACCTCCAACGTACACACGGGTGCCACTAAATACCGGGACCACCGTCGCCGTCGGTCCACACATCATACAAACCGGCGGCTAACAGAGCTCTTCTAGATATCAGCGACGCTCGAAAAGCCTGAATGAAAATTTGATATCCGGCATCATTTTACCTTCTTTCCTGAGTATAAATTATTTTTATATCGCTTTGCGTAATGTGAGAGATACGAGCTGAGAGAAATGGCCGTGAAATTCAACACCCTTTCGTCAAAATGACAAAAAAAGGGTCGATTTAAGAGCACGCTGGAGTCAGGCTTTACCGACCGTACCCGGTTTTCACTTGTTTTCACTGACAGCAGAGCCTACGCGTCACGAACGCGAAAAAGGAATCAATAGCGCAATTCTATATTGAATTCCGAAGATTTATATTGCAAAACTTCTTTATTTCATGCACTAATCAAGACAGGAAATGGTTTTCTGCACAAAATGATGATTGTCGACATGTCGTCATCAGTGAAAACAAGTGAAAACCGGGTACGGTCGGTAAAGCCTGACTCCAGCATGCTCTTAACAAACAAAATGTAAAACGAGGATGAAGAGTGCGATGATGTTTATCGTTGAGGCAACAAAGTCACATGCGTTGTGAATTTATGGGCGTGGTGAGAAGAACGGCCGTGAAGTGTACCATTATGTAATTATGTAGTAGTTACACTATGCGGGACACATAGCCACAGATGACAGAGGCATTCATTGACTGAACAAGTATTACCGTATCTTTTCAATTGCTACGCATACCGCGCACATACCACTTCACTTTCACTATACTGCGTTGATTCAAGGTTTAAACGATTCTTACTCGATCGAGTCCCACTTTCAGTTTCCATATGAAACTAAAAAAGATAAAAACTGTTTCAAATTAATTTATGGTGGATGTACCGTTGTTTTTTTTTCTTTCAAATCTTAGAACCATTTGCGGACGTCTCATTGCAGATCATTAAATCTGCAAAACGATTCATTTTGAAACAATTGAGGCACTCAGTACCTACTAAAAGGGTATAACTGAGATAAATTGAAAACCGCCGATAGGAAGTGCTTCTTCTCATCATTTCAAGTGTTGACACCATTGAAACAAAAACAGAAGACTTTTTTAAAAATTGAAGAGAAATGTCACTGATACCCATTTCGTCCAGTCTGAATCGATTCTTGGAAAACTGCATCGAATCCTTTATTTGTATCTTATATCAGGATCTCATTTGATAGCTTGATGTGTTTGACGTCCCACATACGCATATCAAATTCAATATATTAATAAGTAGTTAATTTTCATGTTATATTCTATTCTTCTATCAGGGTTTATCCTGAGTATATCTGAATGACGATGGGTAACGTAGGAAATGATAAGAAAAGTAGGTATACTATTGGATTGCTCACTTCGACTTTTTGAGTACCAAACGTAGACTCATAGAGTCAAACTTTGCTAATCCTTTGACAACCCTGTTTATTAGAATTGTTTGCCTATTGTTCAAGTCACGTCCAGTCGGACACCATAAAATGGGCATTTTTACTTACAAAACTTCACGTACGACTGGGTCTAACCCATAACTCCCTTCATATCCAATTGGAACATTCGATCAAAAATCCCTGCTTTAATAATTCAACCAATGAGGACAAGTTAACACAATTCACACTAAGAAAATACACGCTACACGGTCAGAAATAAAATGTCAGAGCAGGTCCACACAAAATTTTATGTTAATTTTGACACTTTTTATTGCTCAAGTAAATAAAAAAAATGTCAAAACAACACATTTGATGTTAAAATGACATACATTTGTGTTATATCGACAAATAAATGTGTAAATATAACACAACTGTAGAGTGGACCTGCTGGGACATTTTTTCTAGTTAAATTTTTCCAACAGTGTATTCAGGATCGGTCAATCCCGTGTGATAGAAGATATCATTAGTCATTTGAATCTAATTACTTGCAAGGAGATAACAAACAGGCTAAAGTTGAGTCAATTTCGAGTTACTGTAATAAATATATGGAAAAGTTGTTTAAACCTTTGTGTCTATCCATCAATTACTCTTGTCACTATGAGTTTCCTAGAACCTCGACTCAGGAGCGCTCTTAAAAGGTACAAAAATAATCCCATGCCATTTAGTTCGGCGACTATACTTTGCTGATCTAATTCAATCAGCACGTGACAGCCCGCAAATGTGGCTGTCCGTAATTAGCCTCATCGATTTTGTGGCAACCTATTAATGCCTCGTACGTTGTTAAATTTTTTACCGAGTATGTGACAGGTTCACATTACATTCTGAGTGTCTTTTTATACTATGAATATTAAAAGGCTTAATTAGAGGGATAATATGTCATCAACTATGTTGTTAGACGAGACTGTTTTCCTTCATTTTTCAGTTTATAATCAATTATTGATCAGTATATATGCGGAGAATCTTGTAAAAAGAAAACAAATAATTCATTTCAAAAAGTACGTTGTTAACAGAAATCAAATAAATTTTATTGTTAACCCTGTGTCGCAGTGTCGTAATGAGACATCTAAAAATATATCGCGTGCCAGACTGCTAATGATTATAGACCTCACCACCCACGCGACAGGTCTACCGCTGGCTTGTCGCATGGTTCGATGGTCGCAAAATAAACTCAACAAAATTTACGAGTTTCACCTATATCAACGGTGCGATATCGAAACTCGGTTTTCATCCAATAACTTTCAAAACTTTATTCGAAGAGATGTGAAACATGTTCGGTAGCCAAAACCACGTCCGATTGGATCAATAAAAAAAAAAAAAAAAATCTTGGAGGTAAGGGAATTTCTAGAGTGTGAAAATAATTAATAATAAGACAATCGGTCTTCTGGTAATTAGCGATCGCTAGTTGGACGTGCTTCTCAATTAATCTCCATCAGAGATTTTCCCCTCGCCGAACAAATAGGCGAGGGAATTCGTCTTACCATCGCTCAGAAAGTCAGACACTTCTATCCTCCTGATAGAAATTCACTCGTTACGCAATCTGAGGCGGATATGTTGGCTGCGAAAGGTGTATAGAGATGGCTTCTGGCCCACGCAGACGGCGGCGGTGTCTGAGGACTCTATAAATAAGCGGGGGAATCCCAAGGCACCCGCGTGCTTAGAAAACCTTGTGTTACCGAGTATCAGCAACCGTAGATAGAGCCATTCGCGAATTTATAGCATATTGATTATTGCCCATCAACGTTTTTTGATGATCGACGAGATAAAAAATCGTGACGATTCATCGATAAACAATGCGGCTTTCGCAATGACGCATAACACAAACGCCCCTACGATTCCGTACCCCGATTTCGACTCATTGATCCAGCCTCTGTAGGAAGCTTTACTATGGCTGTACGCTTTGCCGTAGGAAATGAAAGGGTAGGGATGACCCAGATACCAGAACGAACAACCGGTTCTATTCACCCCTTTTCTATACATTTCTGTAATGATTTTCAACAACAATGCTTCTTATACTGTACTCGAGACCTTTCTATCATGTATTCTATCTTATCCACGTGGTTTTTATAAAAAAAAGCTTTTTTTCTTTTACTTTATAAGATTACGAGCTTTTCTTTCATCTCGTACGATTCATCCCTTCAATTTTCATCATTTTGCTAATAAATTAGTTTACTCATAAATTCGCGATACCACATGGTCCTCCTCTGTGGAAACTGGCCAGCTGCACCGTGTCGGTAACGCAGGCTGGTCAGTCTCTAGAGAAAAGTACTGTGTGACTAGTTGAACGATATATTTTCTGTTGCTGTAAACGGTTCTCGCTTTTCCTGACCAGTGCAGCATCGAGGGTAAACCAACGGGGTAATAATCCCATTATGACTGAGGCAATCACAATAACAATTTAACCGCGCTAGTAAATTCTCTGATTCAGTATTGGTTGTCTAGCCGTTCTATTACAGGAACTTGACACGGAATAAATGACTGAATTTGTCACAATGGAATTAACAGTGAAATTTTCTTTGCTTTCAGACAAATCTGGCCATCGCATTGATCAAGTGGTGAATACCGTGAATAGATAATTCGACGGTTTTGAAAAGAAACTGGGGACCGAAGCTGAACCTGGTTATATTTTTGGGATCACGTCCAACGTGGCTAAGAGCGTAAGTCCACGTCGAGTGCACCAGGAGTGCTCAGGGGTGGAGGTCGAGGTGCAGGTGCAGGTGCAGGAAAGGCGAGTGGGGTCAGTGAGGCGCATGCCTTACCTGGGGCCTGACATGACATCCCGGCTGTCAGCCTTGTTCTACACGGTCGAGGTCGGGGACACAAAGTTCACCATCCTCAAGCGGTACCAAAATCTCAAGCCAATTGGATCCGGAGCACAGGGTATCGTATGGTGAGTCCCGTAATGTCGATGCCAAAATATCAGGAAGCAGTATGCGGATCCAAATGCAGAACTCTTAGTTGGCCCCTGTGTCTCGCAGTCGCTCGCGAATTCATGATAGTGCAGTATAAAATTGGTCGATAAAGGAGACAACAGCCAACGAAGAGTCCTGCAATTGTCGAAACGTATTGAGGTAGTGAGTAAAACCGGATCGCTTTTACCTGCAGTTTGGAAAATGTGTGCAGTAAATCGTATAGGTAAGTGAGACGTTCAGGAATTCCAGATAACGTTTTCCAATAGCAATAAGACCGGACTATCCACCAGTTGCAGTTTCGTCTCCTGGTATATTTCGCTGCGGAAGTGAGGATGTTCTTTTATCGATATAGAGAGAGAGAGAGAGATGGAGATAGAGAAAGGGATTCAATTTATTGGGAAATAGACAGTGTATATAGAATTTACGATAACGGACAAAGTGGACAAAGGAAAATCCCCCCCC